>JAABOM020036705.1:0-16886 GCA_011800125.2 Solanum clarkiae
GTTTAAATGAAAATTTATGTAGTATCGTAAGTAGTTCAAGAAATAAAGTATGATGATAATATTATAAGATATAAGAATAGATAAAAGAAGATTGTATGCGTACTGAGATTAGAACTTTGTGCTGATAATGTGTTGTGAAACGATGAAAAATATAGTGAAACTAAGAAAGAATATAAAGAGAAAATGTAGTGATATTTCTTATTCACTTTTGTTTCTTTCTTTTCTCACTTATGCATTTTGTTACAAGAAAAGGGGGTTATTTATACTTATGTATACACGGTCATTTATGATTTTCTTATTTCCATATATACACCTTGTACTCCAAGTATAATACATGTATAAATGAGTTACAACATGTACTAAAATTAGTATAAATGCATCTTACATATATATGTATATTTATGTTGCCACAAATTATATTATGTGGCAAAGAAAATATTTATTTGGACATCCATTTTACAACATCGAATTAATTGAACCGAATTTAATAGAATTTTGAAAAGCTCCAAAAAGTATTGAATTATGGCAAAGAAATTTATATTCAATACAATTGAGATAGAAACAATGACAAAATAGACAAACCTATCATACCACTATTGTCCCTCAAATGTAACTTCTTTTAGTTAATAGTATCAATTAGTATAGAACTATGCATAGATTTTAGTGGTTGCCAAAGAACAATATATGATGATAAAATGTTCAAAGATTATAAGTATTATTTTAAATTTAGTAGCCTAATTAAAACATCATCTTTTATACATATTTTTTATGATATGATAAGTGAACTCTTTAGGGATAAATTGTCATGCCCCGAGAGAATATCCTTGGCGTAACTGTCATGCCCCAGGAGGATAAGACGTGACTGGCACCCAGAGACTATTGCTAGTCTCCAAGCGAACCACTTAACCTCATCACATTCATTCAATCATAGTTTAATAAATCAGCGGAAGACTAAAGATGAAAAATAGTGGATAATCTCAATATATAGAGGTCATAAACCAACAGTCAAACTCCAATTTTCTAACATAAAGATAATTTTAAAAGAAATCAGTCAAGAGATAAAGGTCGCAACATCAACTCATTACTATCTAGTCTGTGAAGTCTCTAACTCTACTATCTAAATGGTGTCAATGACATGTTCATGGCTACCTCAAATCAAATAAAAAAAAATTCAAACTCTAGTAGCTAGATGATAGCAATATGGAAATCCCCCCAAAACAAGGAGTTCTCACCGATCAGCTAAATGCGAATAGACCCTCAATGAAATACCTGTGATGCCTCTAATTCCTGTCTCTACAACATGAAACAATGCAGTTCATGTGGACGTCAGTACGTGGAATGTATGAGTATGTAAAATGGTTGAATGAAATAGATGTAGGCAGAATAATATAGAATAACATCAACTCAGAAGATACTTAATCAGAATATCAAATGTCTATCTAGAGTAAGAATAAAAAGTAGACAATGACCAATTTATACCAATCCAACCTCATCCAATCGAATTAACTCAGAGTATTATCAGTGTGAGACCTATTTGGGAGTTTCTCTTATCTGACAACAATCACTTATGAGTCAGTGACAGTACAATAATCCCACTGATGTTACCATAGTCGTCCTGTACTTGCGAAGTAACGAACAAATCAAATCTATACTGGATCTGGACAATTAACCAACCAAGTCCTATTGTATCAGGACAATAAATAGGGACATATCTGACTTTAACAGACTTGGTCCTAAAAATAGGAATTCGTTTGATTTTAATGGACTTAGTTCATAAAATAGGGACCTATCCGACTTTAACGGACTTAATCTACTCCTATGCTTGGTGACGTAGTTAATGAGTTCGAGTTGAACCTACTCTTACTCGTTTCGGTGCTCGATACTCCTCCCAAGACTCAATGCTTATAAGATAATTCATCTCATTAACTCAATTAGTCTCATAAGGACTCTTATCATCTCATTAGCTCTATCTCAGCTGGCCTTCTGGCCTATCATCTCAATCATCTCATCGAATTAATTCTCATTCAATAACTCAGGGGCTCAGATCAATTATCAAGAGGAAGTCTATTAGAAAAATCTCTGGAGTTCAATTGTTTATACTTATGGGACCATCAAGTTCTATCAAATCATCATCATGCTCAGATCACAATCACAGTCAACATTCTTAACTCAATGCTCTAGACTCAATTCTTAGGTTCATTCATGCAATCTTTTATAAAATATCATATAGGGTATGTGTAGTAGCTCAAGAAAAGTATTTAATAAGTAAAAATTCAAGTTTTATGATGATCATCAAGTATGAAAAATACTTAGAATATACAGTTTATAAGAAAATCTTTCAAGAAAACATGCATAGAGACTCAACACATTCACAATCTTTCGATTACCATCAATGGGGGCACATGGAAGAATATTCCCATATTTTATTTAACCTTATATAACTGGTATGGAGTTTTGACAATCAATCTCGTAAGAATTCTCCTCAATCCTAGCTCTTCCTCTCTTCTCTTTAGCCCTAGTCTTTGTTAGAAACTTAGAAAGACTTAGGAATGGGTGTTAAAATCCTTTTTATTATCGAAATGACCTATTTTGATTGTGTTTTAAGTTTAGGAGAGATTGGGAAAAGTCCGGTATGTCTCTCACGAAAAACTGAAAAACAAATACACTTTGAGGAACCAAATCCGCGTCGTGGACTTTGGCCATTTTCGGGATTTTTTGCTGAATATTTTCCAATCGAGTTTTCTAATCCCATAGAAAATATTGGGATCACATCTAAGTGCAAATTCGCAGCAGATCTGCATCGCATGCCTGTCGCACACTTATTCTAGAAAGTGTTTTCGCATCGAAAAATTATCTTTTGATCTGATTGCTCTAAAAATCAACCAAGACTATTTTCCCACACAATTTTTCATGTTGATCGCATTTCTGACCTCGAATTTTCCATCAGAGTTTGGGAAGACGCTTTATGCGCACATCTCTCATCTAGGGGTATTTTAGTAAGTTTACTAGATGTTACAAATCGACACTCAAAAATCATTACTGGCTCCCAAGTGAACCACTTGGCATGATCACACATTCATTCATTTATTTAAATCAATAGAAGACTTAAAATAAAGAGACAATATGATGGGCAAATTCAATCAACATTCTAACTCAATGAATAAAGGTCATAGGCCAAAAAATCAAACTCAAAATCTGTGACATGAGAATAGTTTTAAAGAAACCCAGTCTAGAGAAAAAGATCTCAACATCAACTCATCTTTGTCTAATCTAAAAAGCTATTATCTCTACTGTATAGATGGTGCCAATGATAGGTTCATGGCTACAACAAATCAAAATAGAAGATAAGATCCTCTATGACGCTCCTATTGATGATCCCTAATACTTCTCTCTGCATCATGAAAAGATGTAGGTCTAAATAGACTTCACTACGTGGTATACGAGTATGTAAAATAGGTAGAAAGGAAAGAACACAATCAAAAATACTCAACTCAAGGGAATCAACTCAACTCAAGAGAGTCAACTCCACTCAACTCAACAATCAACTCAACTCAAGAGAATCAACTCAGAAAGCTGAGGAACTAAATCAGAATGTCATAAATCTAAAGTAAATGTATAGCCTAGATAGAGATCCATCATATACAATTCAATCCAATCATTAAAGTACTATCAACACCTATCTGAGAGTTTCTATTGTCCAACAATAGTGATCGTACAACAAGCCGAATTGTTGCCAATCTATTCAATATTTTGCTAGGGTAAAAAAAAAAAAACCAATCATCGATCCAAAACTAATCAAGTCCTCTATTGTTTTAGAACCTATCAAACAGGAAACGTTCAACTTAAAGGTTCAATCCTCTCCCATGTTTGGCGATGTAGCTATTGAGTTCGAGTAAGACATACGCTTACTCAATTTGGGGTCGATACTCCTCCCAAAACTCAGTGCTAATAAAACAATCAATCCAATCAATGAGTCTCATAAGGACTCTTATCAATTCATCAATTTTGTCACATTCAAGCATTTTCGCCTATCAACCATCCAATCAATTTTCAACAACATCTTTCAAGAGTGGTCTAAATAATCATTTAGAAGACTATCAATTTAGACTAGTTATTGGATTTCAATTTATGAGGACTCATAGGACAATCTAGTTCTATCAACGTCATCATCATACTTATATCACAATCAATATTCATAATGTCAAGGCTCTACATTCATCCCCTAAGTTCATTTATACAAATTTAATAAAATAATATCTACAATTTATACTTAAAATAACAGTTCAATTATTTGTTCAAGAAATAAGTTTATAAAAATATTTATTATGCAATATTAAGTAAAATATATATTATTCAAGAAAATTCTCAAGAAAACCTTCATAGAGATTCAATTCCTTCACAATCAACCTATCACAAATCCTATAGGCACATGGAGGAACAATTTCATAACTTAGGTTAGCCTTACATACTTGGAACGAAGATTGAATAATCAAACAGTGAAGCTTAGCCTTTGTAATGACCTCGAAGATTATTTTGGCATTTTCAATCAAATTATAATTTTATCCTCCCCAAAAGTTATCTTGAGTCATTCTTGGTCAAGTTTAAAAGCCTAATTATGAAAATCTTGTAAAAAGTTAGAGTTTTGCTAAAAAAAAAAAAAAAGAGTTCCTAAAGGCTTAATGTTGAAAATTTTGAGTTTTAGGGTCATTTTGAGTTTTGAGTGTCGAATCGTAATTCTATCGATTCCATCAGCTCTGGAACGTCGAATTTGATCTAGGAAATCTTACAGAACTAAATTTGGAGTCAAAACAGAGATTTTAGGCCCAAATTTACATTTTTAGTTCATTTTGGATCATAAGTTTGACATTGATAAACTTTCGGAGTTCAGGGGCTCGGATCGGAATTTCGCCAGTTCCAGTGATTTCAGATAGTGAATCTAACGTTAGAAATGGATTCATTGTAATTGTTAGAGCTTCTAAGGATACTTTGAGTTTTTGAGTCCGAAACTAGTTTAAATGCTTTTTCTTGGGTTCGAGACCAAGGACCTTTCGAAAATAAATTTTGACGATTCCATTGAGTCTGATGCATCTACCAATACACTCTGCGTTTGCACTAGAAGGTCCCGCATTTGAGGAAATGTGGGTAAACTGACCCATTGGACTCCACCGTCGCGGAGTGTACCCCTTATCTTTGGTCTCCGTGTTCGCAGACAAAGCTCCACATTCGTGGAGTACATGATGTCCTTGAACAATTTTAGTTTTTAAAAGAGGTGTTTAAATGCTCTTCCACCATTTTAAGTATTTCAAACTTTCTTTTACAGAGGATCTTCAAGGTTTTTCAAGGCTAATTGATTGGGTAACTATTTTCTAACCTATTTCATTGATTTTGATTATTTGATTTGTATTTTTAAATTATAATTTTGAGTTTTTATGGTGGAAACTGGGGATTTTTTTAACTTTGATTTGTAAACTTTAATTGACGATTTTTCCCTCATCTTAACTCCATTTTCGAAACGATTTTCACAATTGAACTCCTTGTATGTGGAAAACGTTTTCATGTATTAATTTTTAGAATCTGGCTACTTTTTTTGCATAGAATTTTTGAACATTTTACCCTTTTACTCTGAATTGATTGATTTTAGTATCATTAGATTAGTTATATGATTGCGATGCTATATTTGAATAGATTTTGGTGAATTTAGAGTATCGTGGAAAGGAAAAAGTATTGTATTTGACTTGATTTAGGACTTTATCTAATGCAAGTAGACTTCTAACCTTTTGTTAAGTATGATCGAACCTTGTATGCTCCTTTGTGCACATAATTGAGCACTTTGGGGTAGAATTATTTCATGTTAGACTTTGAATCATGAGATTCGAGTTGAGTAATTATTCATATAGTGATTTATTAGTTTGTGGGTTAGTTGTGGATTCATAATTTATGTCTATACTCTTGTAATTTGCTTAATATTAATGTGAAAATGGATCATATATTGTGATACAATTGATGTGATATTGAGATATTGATGACATTGATGGATTGGGAATATTGAAATCTTTATAGTGATGACATTGTATATCATTGAATTCATGCACATTGCAACCTCTATTATTTGTGTATGTGATACTTGTGATGACTACGACTGAGAGATAAATAGGGTAATATGTGAATTGATGACCGAGGTCTCTACCGATTGAGGCAAGGTAATATGTCGGCGGTACGAGGTTATTTCTAGATGGGTCCGAGGTCATTTCTGAATGGGTGAGCATTGGTCGACGTCTTTGCTGGCAATATTTATAAATATATGATCCTTGTGCAGTCCCCATGGGTTCCGGTCTAAGGTACCAAATATATTACTTAATATTGCATTACATTGCTTCATCTCATGGTATCCATTCCACGTCACATCATATCTGTTTGATATTACTATTGTTTTTGCTTATGAGATTGTGGACTTATTGTGTAATTGACTAAGTGTAACTGCTAGACCTATATATTTTTGTGTTCAAGATATTATGTCAGGCGATGAGTATATTTATTCTGCTGTGAAATGTATATCATATTGTGCTGGGACTTTTCTGCGTGCAGGTTTGTAGTTCGGCGGTATATGGTTAGGTATTAAGGAGTACTTGTATTTTTCATTGCTTTACTCTAGATTAGTTCCATTTTTTGATTATCTTGTTATTTGATACTCACCCCTTGCTATCTTTTTTGTAGGTGTGAGCCCAGTCCACCCTGCTAGACTTCCTTTTTGTTAGATCGAGCTTCCAGATTATTTGCGAGATAGCTGTCTATATCCCTAGCAGGGCTTTAAAGATTTCATTTTCTTGTTATATGTTTTGTTCTATTTGATGACCAGACATTCGAGACATACACTTCATTTCAGAATTTTGTATCTAGAGGCTTGTACATGTGACACCAGTCTTGGAAAGGTTTTAGTTTTGATTAAGTATGTTTATCTATCCTAATTAGACTATTTATCTTCTACTATTACTATTATGTTGGGTTATTAGGTGATGGGCTAACTCCTCTTGGTGGGTTGGGTGAGTGCCATCGCGCCCGATTTTTAGGTCATGACATCCTTGAACCTCTTGAACCCTAATATCCTCTTCTCTCCTTAACCGTAGTTTTTAAGATGAATTAACATAAAGATACAAACCCTTTTAAGGTTAAAAATGACATATATCAGTCATAGATTAAGTGTATGAGGGATGGAGAAAGATCTGAAATGTCCCTCATTAAAATTTCAGCCCCCAAAAAAATTTTTGAACTGTGATGGAGCAGGTACACGTCGCGAACTTGCTCCGTCTTAGTTCATTTTTTTATGTAACACATAAATCACACTCATCGAATGAGTTTTATGTGTAAAGTGTAAGAATGACCTATTTTGGAGCATCGATCTCCGTGATGCAAAGGTATCACACGTCTTGCTGGAAATCACATTTTGCTCAAAAAAATTATCTTTTGCTTCGATTGGACTAAAATTCTATCGAGATAACTTTTTCACTCAATTTTTTGCGCTGATCATTATTTTGGCCTCAAATTTGCCAAAACATTTTGGAATGACGCGATATATGAGCAATCTCTCGTCAAAGGGCATGTTGATAATTTCCAAGGTGTAATATTATCTTCCCCTTGGAATCATTTATTCTCGAATGAAGAGTAATTAGAGACAGACTCAAGACACAAATAACAACCAAGAATTACTCAAAAATCAATCAACTAATCAAACTCTCTAGACAATCAACAATCAGGTCTAGGATAGAAGATATAGAATAGGAACATTACCTTTAGCTCCATCATTGATGGGCATGAATAGAACATCAAAACTCAATTGATGGAATAATTTAAACTTTTAGAGACTTGTCTGTTCAAACTCAAGAATGAGCATATCAACTCACAAATAAGGAATCTCTCACTTGAAGGGGTGTCATACCAGGGATAGAAAAGGGTTGCAATCGTGAATGCTTTCATCAGCTTTCTTTATGACTTCAAGAGAAGATTGTTTGTCCAATATAAGGATGGACCACTATGTATCAAGAGATAGGACTGATAGCTTTCAATCTTGGCGACTCTCCTCGACCATTCTCTCCTCCTCGTGTATCACACTTCATTAATTTAACTCTATAACTCTCATTAAAGCCTAAGTCTGTTGCATACCCTCATCAAGTTCAAGTAAACTCAAAGTCACAATGTGTTACCCATAAGATGATTATACTTGTGCAAATCTTACCCGCTCAGTTTCTATTTTATACCTTTATAAGGATTTTCACATAAAAGATACTACTCCTTCTCACCACTCCAATACACCTACTTGAAATCCTTACCTGGGATCATGAATAGCCTACTGCAATCATTTACATTAGAACCATCACAATTCAAGCCTATCATTCTAATCATTTTATGGCCTGTTTGAGGTTAATATCACTTAAGAATCTTCAACTCTACAATAACATCTACACCCACAATAATATAAACTCTTATCAAGAGAGAGACCAATAATATATTACCTATTTATTGCACACATCAAGATCTCATCTTGCTCCTTTTCCATGTTTACAATCTTAAATAAAATCAATACAACACCATTAGCATAATTAGGAACACTTACTATCTCTCTTCGACCATGAACTATCTACGATCATCAACATTGTTATCAAGACTGGGAAGGAGGACATTAAGAGGGTTTAGAATGAAAGATCATAAACATGATTTATTCAAGATATTTAATCTGAGAACATTCTTAACGCAACATGATCTCCCTTATCTTTCAAGGCCCATCATGAGTTCATGGAATTGTACATAGTGCAAAATTCAATCCATATCTCATTTAACATAGGCTTAAAAACTATTAGATATGTGAGATAAAATTAGAATCGCTAAATGAAGTTACCATTTCTCATCTTGTGAACTCAACCTGAACAGAAATCAACATACGGTACATGGATCTTGGCCATAGGCATAACACTCATACACAGGACAAGAATAGACTATCACGTCGACTAAAGTATAATAAGCATATGAGATAGAAAAGCATTAATGTCTCATCCCGATCAATTCATCACTATCAGAAGCTCAAAATTCACTTAGGTTCATTACCTCATCATCTCTTCCTTAGCTCAAAGGTCATCTTTCTAGTTCTGCAAATTGATCCTCTCCAAGCTATAAGTATAAGTCTCCACACGATCAGGAAATCACTATCCACAAGAACATCTTAAACTCTCATATTATACTACACTCAATTATATAACATGGCTACTGGAACTTTCTTTCGAGATATACTCTTAACTTTCTTTTATCTCTATGGGCATCTTGCTATACTTGCTACTTTTATTGGCATACATAGCCGCTTTCTACAGTCCTTATGATCTAACCTCTTCTTATCTAATGATTTATCTTCAAACTATTTTCGTCTAAGAGGTCCCTACACCATACTCATAGCATCGCATTTGCAAGTCAACATCTTAATCTCGATCATACACTATAGCAAGACTCTTAGAGAAAATCTCCAATTAGGACTATCACTGTCATAATATTATATTCTCTTTCACAATACTCCTCAAAATTCAAGTTTAGGATCTATTGCTAACATGTGCATCAAACACTTTTCTCATATTATATCAACATACAACTACTAGGTAAAAATTGGGAACATAGGTCCACTAAAATCTCATAGAAAATAATCAATCAACACATCCCTATTCGAAACTCAAGCACTATTCACCCATTCACTATATCTTCTTATCCAGATAAGCTCATAACTCTATGAATCTCGTGGGGCTCTCCCTTAAGAATCATAAGCCTAGTTTATATATATCACCTCATGACCACTTAGTTTCGCTATTTCACACTATACTTTACCCTTATTAATACTATAACACATCATTTAAACCTCTTTCTTGTTTGGAGAACACTCTAACTCATCCTAACAATAACACTTTTTCTATACCTCATTATGAAAATCAAATGGTATTTACTACTCTGTTGTTAAAACTTCTAGGAATCGACTCATCACCACATTACTTACCAAATAGATATATAACTCTAGTTACAAGCCTCAATGAACCACCACTCTTACTATCTAGTCTCTTCTTTTCCACTATCGTCTTTCTAGCTCTAGGATGACTCAATTTTACTTATGGTTTGCAAAACTTTAAATCACACTTCCTTAGATGGTAACATTACACTATTAGAAACATAACTTTTCTTCTCGCGTATAACGTCGGAAATAAATTTTTGGATAAGTTAGTCGTGGGTGCATCTTAAATAAATAAATTTTTGGATAATTTAATCTGGGGTGCATCTTGATATATCTCAAATCATGATTCATATGAATAAGAGTACATTCTTTTGAATCAATCAACTTAATACACTAGTCAGTCCCTCTCAAGCCTTATACAGTCTCTTTACATTCTAATTACTTTATTGGAGAGGAACTCTTTGGTAAGGATCTGAACTTTACTATCTCTATCACTTCATAGATGAGGCACAGTCAAAAGATTCAGAGCAATGCACAAATCATCATGAGTTTCTTAGGAAATAACTCTATTACACGATTCAAAATCTGAAAAAATGTAATAATTTTTATTGTCATGTAGTCTCCTTCTTATAAAGTATATGCACAACACACCCATAAATAAGAATCTACTAGGAAGAGCTTCATAGAGACCCTAAGACACTTGAACTCTGTACTTTGGTACCAAGTTTATCATACCCTGGAGGGTACCCTTGGTGTAGCTGGCACTCGAAAACTATAACTGGCTCCCAAGAAAACCACTTGACCTGATCACACATTCATTTGTTCAAATTAATCGAAGACTTAAAATAAAAAGATAATCTGATGGACAAATCCAATCAATGTTGTAACTCAATGAATAAAGGTCATGGGCCAACAAATCAAACTCAAAATCTGCAATATAAGAATAGTTTTAAGAAATCCAGTCAAGAGATAAAGCTCTCAACATCAACTCATCTTTATCTAGTTTATAAAACCTCTATCTCTACTGTACAGATGGTGTTAATGACAAGTTCATGGCATCCTCAAATCAAAATAGAAACAGAACTCAAAGCAAAAAAGTTATAAGTGGTATTCTTTAAATGTAGGGGAGGACTTACAAATCGGCTGATGGAAGAGAAGATCCTCAATGATGCGCCTATTTATAATCTTTAATACCTGTCTCTGCATCAAGAAAAGATGTAGACCCAAATGAACGTCAGTGCGTGAAATGTATGAATATGTAAAATAGTTGAAAAGTAAAGAACACAATCAAAGAGAATTCAAGGGACTCAACTCAACAATCAACTCAACTCAGAAAGATGAGGAACTAAATCAAAATGTCATAAGTCTAAAGTAAAAATATAGCTTAGATAGAGATCAATAATATACACTCCAATTCAATAATTAGAGTATCATCAAGACCTATTTGGGAGTTTCTCTTGTCCATCACAATCATTTATGAGCCAATGATCATACAACAAGTCAATGTTGTTGCCAGTCCATTTTGATACATATGGATTTTCGTCCATTTCTTAGTATTAGTCTTACCTAGTTAGTCCCTTAAAATAAACAATTTTCCTCTAAATGTTCCTCAAACTGAAGACCTTCCTCAAAATCAAGATACTTATTAAACTAAAGATGTTTCTAAAATTGAAGATGATATTACTCATGAGTTTAATTCGAATGATGATGGTTTTATGAAAATAGATCCAAAAAATAAAACGATCCATTAGTCATGAAGAAATTGCAAGAGAAGAAAGCGAAAAAGGATGTAGGTTCAAGTTCAAAATCTTCAATAGAAAAGCGTCTAATAAAAAAGGGGAAGAAAAGTTGAACTAATTACTACACACCCATTTTTACCAAAGTTTTAATTTTTAATGTATCTGGGTAGCTTTTTACCTGATAAATTATGTGTAATCTATACTTTTCAACATTATGATACATTACAACTTATACAGTACAACACATTGTGTTCTAATCTTATTTTTGATACACAATCCTAAAGTTTGTGAATTATAAAGTTCTATGTATCAGGTTTTCAATTATGTAATGCAAATATAAATAATTGTTAGTACTAGATATATTCAACTATATCATTTACAGATATAAGATTATTTTGATACATAACTCTAAGTTTATTATACATTAATTTATAATTTATATATATCACATTTATGATCCTATGCTTGATACATAACTATTGTAAATTAAGTTATTGTTAGTGTTTGATATATTCAACTAGTATCATTCGCAAGCCTAAAGTTATTTTTGATACATAAGGCTAAGTCATCGATTCATAAATTTTTGTGATTCATGTTTATGATTCTATAGTTAGTATATATTTACTGCAAATTTAAGTAAAAGTTAGTATCAGATACATTTAACTTGTATCATTCACAAATCTTGGTTATTCTTGATACATAACCCAAAGTATTTATATAAATAAATAATTATATATGTTGTCAATGATTCTCTATTTGATACCTAGCTACAACAAATGGATAGTATTAGATACATTTGACTAATACCATTCACAAATCTTGGATTATTCTTGATACATAATCCAAAATATTTGTATCCTAAATAGTTTTTGAGTTGTGAAAAAGTTGAAAAGCAAGATCTTAATCCGATTGAATAATATGAAAAAGCAAAAGAACATTTTCATATTATCAAAAATTTTATAGATGAAAAGCTATAAATTTAAATTTATAGGTGTGGCAATGGTATATATTAGGGTGATAAAAGATAGGTATGACGAAGCCAGAACTCGAGTAAGAACGGTGGGATGAGACTCTGAGTACTTTCCTGTTCAGATGGGACTCTATCAAGGATCTACGTTGAATCCTTTTCTTTTTTATTTTGGTAATGGATGAGCTGACATGGTCTATTCAGGAGGGCGTACCATGGTGTTTGCTATTTGCAGATGACATAGTACTAATCTATGAGACTCGGACCAAAGTTAATGATAGATTGAAGGTTTGGAGGAATATTTTGAAATTCAAAGGGTTCAAATTGAACAGATGCAAAATAGAATACTTGGAGTGTAAATTCACTATTGCTAGAGATGCAATAGGCATTGAAGTGAAGCTTGCCACTCAACGTATTCCTAAGAGAGAAAGCTTTAAGTATCTTGGATCTATCATCCAGAGTAGTGACGACATCGACGATGATGTTACACATATTATTGGGGAAGCGTGGATGAAATGGAGACTTGCCTCAGGAGTACTGTGTGATAAGAAGATATCAACTAAGCTGAAAGAAAAGTTTTACAAAATAGTGGTTAGACCATCTTTATTATATGGGGTGGAGTGTTGGCCAATTAAAAATTCACATATTCAGAAGATGCAGGTTGCGGAGATGAGGATATTGAGATAGATGTGTGGACATACTAGGAGTGATAGGATTAGAAATGAGGTTATCTGGGAAAGGCTAGAGGTGGTCCATGTGGCTGACAAGATGAGGAAGTGAGACTGTGTTGGTTTATACATGTGCAGAGAAGGAGTATTGAGGATTCGGTTAAGAGGTGCGATAGATTGGATTTAGAGAATACGTGGAGGGGTAGAGGTAGACCGAAAAAGCATTGGGGGGAGGTGATCAGACATGATATGGAGAAACTTTGTCTCACCAAGGACATGACCTAGATAGAAAAGAGTGGAGGTTGCGTATTAGAGTACAGGGCTAATAGGTTAGTAGGGGTAGACCGTTAATTGACTATGTTATTGTAAGTTAGTAGGAGTAGTGATGTATTCACATCATATATTATTATTATTAGTGTGTTGTTATTATTAGTCTTATATTTGTTTGCTCTTAGAGTATTTATATTGCCTCTACACCTTGTCATGTCTTTTTCCATCTTCCTTATTAGTCCCCCTTTTTTTGTTCCTCTTTCTTTCCTTCCCTTTTCTCATATCTAGTTTATTTTGCTTATGGGATTTTGAGACGAGGGTTCTCAGGAAACAGCCTCTCCACCTCCATGAGGTAATGGTAAGGTCTGCGTACATTCTACCCTCCTCAGACCCCACCTGTGAGATTCCACTGGGTATGTTGTTATTGTTGTTTTTTTGTATAGTTGATGATTGAAAAAAAATAGATAAAGAAGAATATTTGTTACAATTTGGGATAGAACATACCTAGTGGAGTCCTACAAAAGGGGTTTGGAGAGGGTAAAATGTACTCAGACCTTACCACTACCTCATAGAGATAGAGAGGTTGTTTTCGGAAGATCCTCGTCTAAAAAACAGTGCCCCTTTAGAGTAAGTTTTTTCTATTATCAATGAAACCGAAAGAAAAAAATAAGTTCCTTTTCATATAGATCGATACTCAAGACCCATAAACAGAATATATAGATATGAAAGCAAGAGAAAAAAAGAAAAAAGGAAAAATGACTAAAATGGAAAGCAAATGATAGTACATACATACCGCAAAATAATAAATATAACGTGGACGTACAATGACAACATAAGATATAAAGACACGATAAATCCTACGAACCTACTACATCACTTGGACAAAATATCTTCCTACCCCTACTAGCCTATTAACCTACTACCCTAATACACAACCTCCATTCCTTTCTATCTAAGGTCATATCCTCAATGAGATGAAGTTTCGTCATATCTTGTCTAATCACCTCCCCCGAATATTTTTGTGGTCTACCTGTACTCCTTCGTGTAACCCCTAAATCCAACCTCTCGTATCTCCTAATCATAGCATCAATATTCTTCCCCTGCACATACCCAAACCATCGCAGTCTCACTTCCTTCATCTTGTCTGCCATAGCCACCACCCCTAACTTCTCCCGAATAGTCTCATTCCTAATCTTATTACTCCAAGTATGCATCCATCTCAACATCCTCATCTCCACAACTTGCACCTTATGGATATGTGAGTTATGGATTGGCCAATGCTCCACCTCATATAAGCAATGATGGTAACCATCATTCTAAAAAACTTACCTCAAAATTTAGGTGGTATCTTCTTATCACACAATACTCTAGAGGCAAGCCTCCACTTCACTCATACTACTCTAATATGATGTGTGACATCATTATCAATATCATCACTACCCTAAATGATGGACCCACGATATTTAAAGTTTCCTCTTTTGGAAATAGGTTGAGTGACAAGTTTTACCTCAATATCCGCTTCATTCCTCTCGACACTGAATTTGCACTCCAAGTATTCTGTTTTGATTCTGCTCAATTTGACCCCTTTGGATTTCAAAGTATGTCTCCACACTTTCAACCTATCATTAACTTTATTCTAAGTCTCTTTAATCAGTACTATGTCATCCGCAAATAGCATATACCATGGGACCTCCTCCTGAATAAATCGTGTTAGCTCATCCATCACTAGAGCAAAGAGAAAAGGCTCAGCGTCGATCCTTGGTGAAGTCCCTTCTCAACCGTAAAATACAACTTGGGATAGATTAGAGACAAGAAAATTTAAAATTTGAATTGTTTGAAGTTCCTAAAATTTTGGAGAGATAATTGATATACTTTTTTTTAGGTGAATTATAGAACTGACATTTAATTTTACCTTTAATTTTTCTTTTAAGTTCAACAGACAAGTTCTGTAATGAATCACCATTATTTACCCATCCGGATGATTGTTATGTATCTAGATGACATAAATTTGAATTTTTTTTTGGTAAATTAATACAAGATAAGGATAAAATGTAATTTGTTGCTTACGCTATATAATTTATCTAAGTTATACTAATTATATAGTGGGTAATTTCACATTTGAGTTAGAATTACAGAAATCAACTTTCGAAGAAGCCCAAGTCTTAATGGGCCATCTCATCAGGCTTCCTTTAGTTGCTACCTATGAAGAATTTGAATTTTTATGGAGTAATGTATAATCTAAGAAAAAATTAATGAGAAAATCACCTCACATATTTATTTAAGAGTAAATATTACAGCTTCTAAATCTACTTTTAAATAATTACTACTAATAAAGTATTTATTATATGTTATGACAGTTCTACTTTGTTTTAAATAATATTTATATTTTATTTTTAAGTGATTATTAAATGGTGAGATAATATCCATGAGAGAGAAAAATGACTATCATTTTCTTTTTATAGTAATTAATTGCTACAATTTAGGAATATGTTATCTAATCCTACATGTCTCTCTAACTTCCCTCATCATCAAAGTCAAAAATATTTTTTCTCTTTCTACATCATTTTTCTTCTTTAGATTTTTTTTTTTTAAAAGAACTCATACAATACTCCTTCAACTCTATTGTTGCTCATCGTCTCTCTATAATAAAAAATCTAAAATACCATGAATAAGAATCAAAATATTGTTTTATGCCTAGGGAGAATCCTAAGTTTGTCGATGAAGAAAATCATGTTGAAGTAAAACCATCATGTTTTTAAATTTTTAACACAAACTCCAATAAAGAACAATGTCATACAATTGAAGAAAAATTAAATCCCAGTTAAGAAGAAAAATTCAATAGCTAGAAAAAAATTCAACTTCTTTATGTTAAAAGGGGTAAAATAGTGAAGGAGAAAATGGTAGAATCTCCTTCGAACGATGTTTTGAACTCTGATTCCAATTTTAATTTGAATCTAAATCAGAATCAGAATTAGAATCAACATAAACTTTATTTAACTTGAATCTTCATTTTTTTAATTTATATATAAATTATTTAACATTGATAAAGAGTATATCGTTTTATCTTTTGCCCTGAAATTGACATGATACTGGTATAATTTCAGACTTTCTCCATTAATGTAGTAGTTGAAATGAAACTGATATGATATTGAGCTGAAATTGATATGATGTTGGTATATTCATTTTCATTATAGTCTCTGTTAACACATTTGTTAATGTGTATGCTTTGTGTGCCCAATTAAAACTCCAATTTTTATATACTAAGC
>JAABOM020036726.1:0-16885 GCA_011800125.2 Solanum clarkiae
ATCCCTCATTGTCAAGCTGTTTTGAGCCCTAAAATCCAACAGAAAACCTCTCTATTCCTATCTAATCTTTATCAAATTCTCCATCAATTCTCAAGGTTTTCAAGACTTCTTGTTGGAATTCAAGGAAACCAAGTCAAGCCCCAAGTCCTTTTCAAGATTCAAGAGTCCTAAAACTCATCTAGATCTAAGGATTTCATTCAAGCTTCAAGCCTCCATTTCAAGTCTTCAAGACACTCTCCAAAGTCAAGGTATGTGGGTTTCTTTCGTGGGTTCCTTTCACCCACGATACCTAAGCTTCCTTTTACCTGAAATTGCATGATTTAAAGTTTATTTACTCATAGTTCTTACTTATTATGAATTTCACTGCATACTATATTGGAGTTTCATGAAAGTGTGATTGTTTTAGTATGTTTCAAGCTATGAATCTAAGATCTATTGTGAATTTGATGAAGGATTTTGATGTATATTGCTTAAGGGTGTTATCAAGTACCTATTGATGTTTTGTAATGAATTTTCTAGCATGATTTCACTCTTTAATTGCATGGTTTTACACTAGCATTACACACCCGTCAAGTGGTTGATAAAATGCCTTTTTAAGGATTCTTTATGTTTTGATGATCTATTGGTTGATTTATGATCCAAGTGACTCTCTGATGATTATGATTTTTATAAAGATTTGTTTAATTCATGGAAATTTTGATGATGTTGTAAACTCGGGTTTAAGCCCTTTCTTAAAGATTTTACCTCTTGTGAGCCCTTTAATGTTGATGTTGATGCAAGGATAATATTTGATGATAAACTATTCTTATGTTTGGAGTTGGGATCACCATTAGAGGTCAAGAATGTGTTAGAGCTCCTTGTGTCATGATTCTATGTTTCTCATAAGTTATTAAAGTATGATTATTATAAGTATTCTGTGGGATTAGACTTAGCACTGATGGATGGAGGGTTTGCTATCTTTCCTTGAACTATGTGCCACCATAGGACTATGTTATACCCTTGCAATACTAATGGATCCACTTAGAACACTTTCTTTTGAGCTTCTTCCCAAAATTGGGTCGTGTTCTAGTAAGGTGAAGTTCTTAACGAAATCCTTTCCGAAATTGGGTAATGTTCCCATAAAGGTCACTTCATACAAAATAGGATCATTTTCCCGTAAGTTTGAAGTATGTCTTACTTTGTCAAGTAGACCACCTCTTTACAAGTGAGGTGTAATCTTCGGGATTCTAAGTTGTAGCTCGCTTGGTCATATTCTATCCCGGTTGAAGTCTCTTCCCACACTTATATACTATGTTCTATGCAATTGAAATTATTTACAAGCATATTTTACTTCAAGCATCGGTCATGCATGCCATATTGTTATTATACGAATCCATTACTTATAATTATGCATTTTGATTATGATGCCTATCTGTTGTTGCATTACATCCCACATACTTAGTACATTCAAACGTACTGACACATACTCTATGCCTACGTGATGTCACCATGTAGGAACTAGTGCCCCTATTGATTCTCCTCCTCGTGGCTAGACGGATTGTTCAAGTTAGAATTTGGTGAGTCCTCATGTCCGGAGACAATACCTATCCTCTTTCATGCTTATGTTTCGATTATATCTTGTATATTTGGATTACCTATTGTCATTGCTATGAGGGTGAGCCCGGTTACTTGTCTTGGCCCCCGCTAAGTATCTATGTTTAGAGGTGTTAATGGACAAGTTGTGTATTATGCTTGAGCTTGACTCATCTATGATATTTAAGTATTACTTCCTCTTTCTATCTCACTCCATTAGTCCCAATTCCTCTTGTTTTTGTTGTCTCTTATTGTCATTTTTAATTGCTTCCACGACCAAGGATGTGTAATGATATGCTATGAGGCTTGTTTGGGGTTTCTTTGAGTTCTCCATTCGTCGATCACGTCTAGTCCCTAGTCTTGGGTCATTACAGATTAACAAGATTCGATGATGTGTTCTTGTCTAATCATCCAAACTCGACCAAAAAGTGGTTGATTGGAACTATGTGTAATACTTAGTTAAGCACACTATAGAGATGGGACAAGTCCCATAGTGAAATTCAACCTTCACTTTTGAACAAAGGGTTGGAAGAACCTAAATTACCGTCCTGCATGAAATATTCTAGTTGAGAATTGTGATATCTAGGGAAGTTGAGTTAGTGAATCATGGGAACATAATATCCAACTTTCTCTCCATTATTGCTTGTCTTCCAATTTTAGTTAGTCTAATTTAATTTCCTATCGATCTTTGCAACCCCCCATTTTAGGGAATTGAGTTAGTTAATTCTTGAATTGATTATTGGTGAACCAAGTTGTAAAGTCCCGTATTCCCTGTGGGGTTCGACCCTAACCTTTAGGTTTATTACTTTGATGATTGCTCTTACTTCAAAAAGAGGTGTATCTTGAGCGTGATCTAAGAAAAATGGTGTCGTTGTTGGGGAATAGAATGAGTCTTTGATTTGGATTCACTAGTAGTACAATTCAAGTGTTAATTTCTTAGTTCCGTTGTATTTTACTTTTGTTTTTGTTTTTGGTGGTTTTGTTTCTTTATAGGGTATACTAGGTATTTTATGTCTAATACAAGGAGTTAAGGCATTCTCTTAGATCCAATTGACTCAGAGATCCATTGACTTACAAGGAGAATGGCTCAAGCAAGTGCTAGTATCGCGGTTAATGAATCTATGAATCGAAATGATGATGTTAATGATAGGGATGACAATCTACCACCATTGGATAATAGGCCACAACCTAGGGACTTCAATGAGAATGCTTATGGATGGAATCAATATAGATTAAATCCCATGGCCATGTACGTAAGGGGAGCTATAGTGTTGCCACCATCACTGACTGATACTAAGTTCACCGTTTCGAGTGTATTGCTCCAAATTCTTCAAAATCGTGGTTTGTTTGCGGGTCTACCTTCTGAGGATCTCATAGCCATCTGCATAATGTAGATTTTATTTGCAAAGAGCGTGACATTTCCATGGATGTTGTTGGGTTGCATATGTTCCCTCTATGTATTACTGGTAATGCAACGGTGTGGCTATTGGAACTCACCACAAAGCTCAATCACCAGTTGGGCGGATTTACAGAAGGCCTTTTTGGAAAGGTACTTCCCGAAGTCAAAGAAGCTCAAATTAAAAGATCAAATCAATAATTTTGGGAAATTATCTAGTGATTCAATTAGTATGACATGGGAGAGATTTACAAAGTGTTTAAGAAGTGTCCCAAACTACAAAATTGTTGATGATGCCTTAGTAGAGATTTTCTACCACGCCCTCTATGAAAATAGTCAAGCTTGTGCCGATAGTAGAATGGGGGGGTATGTTCTTGGATCAACCGTTCACAAGGATCGCTAAGAGAATAGAGAAAGTGCTCAAAACCAACTGTGAATGGGGGCAAAGCGAGAGAGCTTCTACAAAGAGCTCATCTGCTGTAAATGTTGGTTCGGAGTAAGCTAAGATCAATGAGGAGATCATGCAAAAACTTGTTTAACTCCGCATAAGTATGGATTTGGTAGTTAAGCAAAATCAAGAAGGAGTGCATGTAGTAGTCCACAAACCTCCTAGAGCACCCATGTATGAAGAACATTATTATGATAAGGATGCTTGTTTTGTGAGTCATCAAGTGGTGGGTTTTCGACACAAAGCCCAAGGCTCCAATTCGATCTATTGACATCAAGGTTCCGGAAACCAAGGTTGGAACTACAATTGAGAAGATGCTTATAGAGATAACCATGGTGTTTATTTTGAGACGAATAGGGTTCTAGAAGCCGAGTGGGGTAGAAGAGATGGTTTTCATAATGGTCCATATGTGCCACCCCATAATCGTGATGCCAAGGCAAGTAATTTGAGAATTGAAGAGATGTTTGACCGATTGATAAAGAAAGTGGAGACCCAAGATAAAACTCTATGAGGAATGATGTTCGATATTTCAAGTATAAATCAGAAGATAGAGTCTCATTCAGTGGCCACTAAGAAACTTGAGCAACAATATGACCAAGTGTCTACTTAATTGAATCAATGCCGAAAAGGTACATTTCCAAGCAATATGGTTCAAAACCTGAAGAATGATATGTATTGTATAACAATCACGACTAGGGGAGGTAAGAGTACCTTGATCCTCCTCTGCCGGTAGGTGTGGATGATGTGCAAGAAGAGATAGTTGCGGAGAAGGTTGTGAATGAAGGAGAAGAAGGCAACAAAGATGGGGTAAGTAGTGAAATGGTTAAAGAGTCAGAGAAGTATAAAACCACCCGAAAGCCTCCTCTTTCCTTTCCCCAAAAACTCAAACAAAAGAAGAAGGATGGTAAATTCAAACATTTCCTATGCATGTTAAAGCAATTGTCCATCAACATTTCTCTTATCGAAGCATTAGAGAAAATGCCCTGTTATGTTAAATATATGAAGGATTTGATGACTAAGAAGCACACTATAAGCCAAGATCTTTTGCAAGAGCATCAACATTGTAGTACCATTACTACTAAATTCTTAGTTCAGAAAAAGGAAGACCCTGGTGCATTTACCATCCCTTGTGCCATTTGTGGTGTAGAGTTTGCAAGAGCCTTGTGCAATTTGGATGCTAGTATAAACTTAATTGCCTCTTGCAATCTTCAAAAAGATTGGCTTGGGTTATCTTATTCCTACGAGAATGAGGTTGTAAATGGCTGATAGAACAATCAAGAAATCAGAGAGAATACTTTTTCATGTGTTGGTGAAAGTTGACAAATTCATATTCCTAGCGAATTTTGTGATTCTTGATTGTGAAGTTGATTTTAAGGCCCCAATTATCTTAGGAAGATCATTTCTGGCCACAAAGAGAGCCTGGTGTATATGAATTTCGGCCAACTCAGATTTAGGGTGAACGATGAAGAAGTGGTTTTTGATATCTGCCAAACTATGAAGCACTGGATGAACTAAAAATTGAACTTTGGGTAGTTGAGGAATTCTAGTACTCAAGATGACTAAGTCATGCTGCGACAATAAATCAGGCACTACTTGGGAGGCAACCCAAGCTTTTGATGTTCTAGCTTAGTTTTGAGTTTATTTTTAGTTTTTGAAACTTTTGAGTTGACTGATTGTTTATGTTTTGATTGATATTTGTGACGTTGGGTTTGTTGCATTTAAGGTACAAGTGCATTTTATGAGGAGCATACAGGTCCACGACAAAGATTTCAAGTTTTCCTGAGAATTGCATTTGATGCAATCTCTATAACCACGCTTATGAGTTGTATTGCACTTTACAATTCGTAACCCTATCTCGTAGAGAGTACAATGAGCAAGTTAAGTGTATACTCCATCTACGAGCCAACTTTACGACTAGTAGTCCACACTATGAATCTTGAATGGGGTTCGTAGAACCTAGGTATGTTTTTAAATTTTCCAAAGTGTTGAAGTGGTCTATGAGACCAGGACTTACGAGTTGTAGACCAAGCTATGATTCATAGTTGGGGTTTCCTAGACCCGACTCAGTGATTTTAAAGGTTGAACCTAGTGAAGTATAAAAAGGAGTCAAAATTATTTTGACCCTATTTTTAACCCTATTTACTGAAAAATTTTCTAAACATTGTTCCCCCATTATTTCCGATCATTTCTTTGGTCACTCTATCATATTTCCAGTAAGAAATTCTGTCAAACCTAGGGTTTCACCTATTCTCATTCCCTTTTCATCTTCACAACCTTCATCATACCTGGTAAGTCTCTTGGTTAAATTACAAGCGTAAAATACCTGTTAATCTTTATTGTTTGCTTTGATGATAGAGATTGGTTTGAGTTTTAAACCTCAAATTCTTGATTTGAATGAATGGTGAATGTGAGTTTGGGGTTGTTTCTAATGTACTTGATATTTATGCTTGGAATTTGGTGTTATGACCTTGTGAGTACAGATTGAATGCCCATGATATCATATCACTCGTTTGAGTAAATGGTTGCAATTTTTTCATGAATGTTGATTGAGTATCAGTTGCACAGAGGTATGATTGTGTTCCGGTTATATTGATTTAGTTGGAATTATGGGGTGCGTAATGTTTGTGATGCCTATTGTACTATACCCCAAGTGCATTTGAAATGTGATTAAATGGTTGTTATTTGTGATTTGGGGTGGTACTACGGGTATACATTTGAATGAATTTGGGGAAGGTTGAGATGATTGGGTGTCAATTGCTAAATCCTATTTGATGGCGTAGATTTATTGAAATCATATTTAGGGTACGGGTTAATATGTACTTAGCATATGAGTGTTGATGAACTTGCTTCACTGCTGCTAGGATGGTATATAAATTGTTTGTAGGGTCAGTGTAATGAGTTGAGGTACATCAGGTACCTAGTAATCTCAGTCATAAAAGTCTTTTATGACTCGTAGATAAGTATACGAGTCGTATTGCCTCTCATGGAAAGTTCTAGTGATGTGACTTTCTAAAAAATTCATCATACGAGACCATCTAAGAGTCATAGATAGGTCTCGTTGACTCATGCCTGTCCTAATTTTGCTCCCTAGAACTTTATACGAAGCCTGTTTACACCCCATAACCCAAGTTACGAGTCGTAACTGGTTCTCGTACAATGTTTTAGCTTATATGAAACCTGTTTACGACCCCTAAAATAAGTTACAACTCGTAATTAGGTCTCGTACAGTGTTTTAGTGTTCTATTTTGTTATGCACATCTAGTTTACAAAACCCTTTCCAAACTAGAGTAGTAACTAGTTCTCCTGATACTGGACTGCAACTGATCTAAGGCATTTTTCTTCTTTTCTTTTGTCGATTTTTGGGGATTATGGTCTTTTGTTTTTGTTTATTCTTCAGGTACTATGGCCACGAAGGGACAACGCTAAAAAACGAGGCATTCAAAAAGAAACTCTTTGATGAGCCTACAGACGGGGAGCGTTTAGGTAATGAACAGATCTAGTTGAGTGGGTCAATGGAGGATTATAATACAAGCCTGATCTACCAGCACCTCAACCACAGATGAGAGCTGCTTCCAGAGCTAGGCAAACTGTAACGACCCCAAAAAGTGCTCGAAAATGTGCATCGAAAGTGCCTGGAATCGTAATTTCTATATATCTCAAAATATGTGTGCTATTTCAGAAATCTGACTTCATATTCTTGTTCAGGGGAAAGAATTGAGTGGGAGATGGGTCTAACCCGAATTTTAGAGTAACCATAGAAAAATCCAAAATTTTAAAGTGTAAAATCCCAATGTGTAGTGCACGTTCTTGGTGTGATACGCCTCTGTGTTATCTTTGTCTAGTTTTTGTTATCCGGTCTAAGGCATTTGGGTCTTGGACCTAAGCCTTTCCACATGTGAAAATACCTATACTTAGCCATATTTTGCCTTCATATCATATAAGACATTTCCCAATACTCACTCAAACACTTAGGCTTATATTTCTCTCAAATTTCAAGTGCCAAAACCCTCTCCGGATCTTGAGAAATTCAACCAAACTTCAAGTCTCCATCTCCAATCTTCATTAAGTTCATCTCCAAAGCTAAGGTATATGGGTTTCCTTCATGGATTATTTTCACCTATGATACCCAATTTCCTTTTAGTCTAATTTGCATGATTTAAAATTGATTTACTCATGGGTCTTATTTATTATGAATTCACTACAGTTTATGAAATTTTGACTGTTTTACTATATTTTGAGCTATGAATCTTTGATGTATCTTGAGATTTTGATGAAGGATTTTGATGTATTACAATTGAGGGTGTTGCCAAGTATCTACTGATGGTTTTACATTTGATTTTCTAGCATGTTAACACTCTTGAATTGCATGGTTTTGCACTAGTATTTCACACCCGCCAAGTGTTTGATAAAATCTCTAAGAGGTGAGTACCCTAAATATGAGCGTTATAGGTAAGTACCCAAGTTCAAACTTGAGACGAGTACCCAAAACCAAGAACTAAAGGTGAGTAACCGGTTCATACAAGGCTTAGTGGATCCACTTAGGCATTAGGAGGTTCACATTGAAAAGTAACTTCCCCCTTTCCTTGATGTGAGGTTAATATTGGGATCCCGAGTTGTAGCTCACTTGGTTTATTTTATATTGGTTTAGGTTTCTTCCCACACTATGTATTATGAACTATACAAGTTGTTTTGGATTGTAGGCATGGTTTTACTTCAAACGTCATCCATACATGTCATATTGTTAGTATGTTATTCATTGCTTATGATTATGCATTTGTTATGATGCCTATCTCTTGTTGCGTTGAATCCTATATACTTAGTACATTCAAACGTACTAATGCATACTCTATACCTACATGATATTACCATGTAGGAACCGGTGCACCACTTGATCATTCGCTTCCTCCACATGGCTAGTACGATTGTCTTTCAAACTTGTTGGTGAGTCCTTCATTCTTAGGACGTTGCTTATGATCTCTTGCTATGTACTAAAGCTATTTCTTTTATTTAAGTATTGACCATGAGGGTAAGCCCAGTTGTTTGTCGTGATCCCCGCTCTTATCTATGTAGTAGAGGTGTTGTTGGACATACTATGAATCTATGCTATGAGCCTTGACTCTCTTGTTTCTTGATGTTATGATATGAAAGTTTACCCTTAGTTCCAATTCCCATTTTTAAGCTTATCTCTCATTCTATTTTAATTTCTTCTGCAACCAAGGATGTGTAATAATATGTTATGAGGCATGTTTGGGGTTCCTTCGGGTTCCCCATTCGCCACTCACGTCTAGGCCCTAGGCTTGGGTCATGACAAAGAAGGTATCATAGAACTAGATTGTTAGATTCTCGGAGTCTAACACACCGCGTTGATTAGAATCTTATTCATGATTATGTTGTGCACCACAACTATGAATAGGAGCTTTGAGACATTTTAGGAAATGTTTCCCTTCTTCATGTTCTAAATCGTGCTATAGAGTTGAAGTAAGTTATTTTCCCCTGTCAATTGTTCTTTATATGCTAGATCATACCTAACACAAGAGAAAGAAGAACCCGCTCTCTCAAAGAACAACCGATTCATGGAAAAGTTCGTGATGCACTTACTATGTTAACTCAAGTTGTGGCTAATCAAGACAACCAAGGGCCCCAAGCCCCTCATGCTCTTACTCCGACATCTCGCATGAGGGACTTTATGAGGATGAATCCATCTGAATTCTATGAATCTAAGATAGATGAGGACCCTCAAGAGTTCATTGATGAGACTGACTAGATATTGGCTATCATGGGAGTTAGATTGGAAGAAAAGGCGGAGTTGGCGGCTTACCAACTGAAAGGGGAAGCAAAAATATGATTTAATCAATGGAAGAAAGAGAAAAGGGTTGACAATGTGGTTCTATGGGAGGAGTTCAAGGAGGCTTTTCTAGATCGATTCTTCCTCTTGAGCTTAGGGAAGTTAAATTGGTGGAGTTCATGAACTTGAAATAAGAATCTTTGAGTGTGAGGGAGTATGCACTTAAGTTCAATCAATTTCAAAATATGCCCTCAATTGCTGGCCGATCCAAGGTCTAAGATGAGTAAATTCGTGATGGGAGTATCTGACTTGGTGAGTAGGGAGTGCCGGTCCGCTATGTTGATTAGTGATATAGATTTGTCCCGCTTCATGATTTATGCCGAACAACTGGAGGGAGAGAAGCTTAGAAAGAGGAGAAGTGAGGGGTCCAAGAGGGCTCGATTTGATGGTAGCTTTAGAGGTCAAAGAGTACACGATGCTCCAAACAAGAGGGTTTCCAAGGATGGGATGGCCAACCCCAAGTATCAAGGTGAAGGTTTTGGTGGGAAAGCTCCTAGTACATGCGAAAAATGTGGGAGGTACCACCCCGGAGATTGCTTCGCTAGTTCAGGTGCGTGTCTTGGATGTGGTGGAATGGATCATAAGATGAGTCATTATCCGTGGGTCCCTAAAGATCATAAGGATAGTCATCGATGTTCTCAACCATACCCCTCTAGAGGTCACTAGACTTAGCTTGGTGCTTCACGGGTAAGTTGAAGGTTTTGATTTTGATGGATTCGGGTTCCTCTATACCTTGCATTATTCCATTTTACTACTTATGGGCCTCTTCTATACCCTGAGTTGTTATGTGAACCTTTGGTGTCTACCTCTTGTTGAGTATATTATTGCTATGAATGTTCATAGGTATTGTTCCGTGTTCATCTTTCCTTATGTCTTGCCTTGTGACTTGTTGGAGTTGATGTGGTAGAATTGATGTCATGCTTGGGGTGGATTAGTTGCATGCATATTATTTCCCCATAGAGAGTAGAACTCGTAGAGTTAGAATCCAACTCCCTATGAACCCCTCTTTGAGTGGAAGGTTGTCAAGTGGTAGCAAAAGAGGTAGGTCCATTCTTGTCTTAAGGTCCAATTGATCTCTAAGGGTTGCCCCATGTTCTTATTGCATAGGGTCTTGTCTTGTAATCTTGGTTGGTCTTTGGTTGTTGGATTGGAGGTTTTGAGGTGGTTTGGCTACTTGCATATCGTGTCTCCAATGAGTGTAGAACCATAAGGTTATAACATGATGATTAAGGATGGTCGATTTATGTGGCTAACTACAATGGGTTAGTCAGTTCTCTAAGCTTGATCTTTGTTTTGAGTTTTGTCTCTAAGTGAGGATGAGGGTAGGTGACATTCTTAAGTGTCTTTCTGGACTAAGGGTGAACATTTGAGTATTGTTAGAGTTGTTTGGTTGACTTATGCACCAACTATGTTTATGGGTTTCTTTAATAGGGTCTTAAAACCGTACCTTGGCTTGTTGGAGGTGGCTTCTAGTGGTGAAGCATTGATTTATTTAGAGCTTGTGAATCATTTGGGGGTAGTGTTGTAAGTCTTGGGGATGAGAGGTTGTTTGCTAAATATGAAAGGTGTGAATGAAGGATAACAAGAAGGTGGTTGGAATACCTTAAAGATAATGACATGAGTGTGCATTATTTTCCCCATTAAGGCTAATGTTTTGGTCGGTTCTCTAAGTAGCCTAGCTTGTGTTGATGATAGTGGTAAGAGGTGACTTGAGGGGTCCATCATTTGGCTAGTTTGGGGGATTAAGTTGGAAGAAGTTGAGAATAGTGGTGTAGTATTCTTGATGGTTCCAAATCGTCTTTGATTGGAGAAGTCTAGATTAAGCAAGGCATTGATTTTGCCTTATTAGGGTTGGAAGTTTTGGGTGAAAAGACGGTAGAGTGGAGATTGTCTCCCAAGTGGGAGATGGTGGTTTATGGTACCAAGTGGACTAGGTAGGTTTAGGTTGACAATTGAGCTTAGGATTGTGAGCCCTTGTAGGATGTAGAGAAGGGTTGGTACGGTTGCTTAAGGATTGGAATTACCTAGGGATATAGTTATAGTTTGTCCGATTTTCATGCTTTTGGGTTGAAGGGATGTGTTGGTGATTCTAGTGTCATAGAACTCTTTGATGTTATGGGTGTTACAGGGGATAAGTTGGCTTAGGAGAAGGTCCTAATGGAGGTAATGATGGAAGGATGAAGAAGTTGATTGATGAGGATGTAGTATTCGTCAAGGCCCATTGGAAGAATCTCTAAGTCGATAGTGCCTCCCGGGGAGCCGGAGCGGGCATGGAAAAGAGATATCGATACCTCTTTCATTCTATTCAAGTGTATGGTATCATTTCAAACCCCTTTTTTGGATTTCAAGTCTCATGTTCCATCCCCTAAGTCATTTGCATGCATTCATGTTAACATTGAAAAGATTCATGGTGATTTTACACTTACATTGAGATTTTTAAAATGGCGTTTTAAGTGTGTTGTTGCATTATTATTGGGACTGATCTCTATATGATTACTTTTCTCTTGTACGTTTATTCAATCTTCGGGGATGAATGTTCCCAAGTGTTAGATATTGTAACGCCCAAAAAGTGCCCAAAAATGTGCCTCAGAAGTGCCCAGAATCGTAATTTTCATATATCTCAAAATCCATGTGTTATTTCAGAAACTCGACTTTATATTCTTGTTTAGGGGGGAAAATTGAGTGAAAATGGGTTTAAACCGAATTTTAGAGCGACCGTAGCAAAATACAAAATTTTAAAGTGTCAAATTCCAGTGTTTAGTGCGCGTTCTTGGTGCGACACGCCTCTGTGTTATCTTTGTCCAGTTTTTGTTGTCCGATCCAAGACATTTGGGTCTTGGGCCTACGCCTTCTGACACGTGAAAACACCTATACTTAGCATTATTTTGTCTTCATATCATACAAGACATTCCCCAATACTCACTCAAACACATAGGCTTATATTTCTCTCAAATTTCAAGTGCTCAAACACTCTCCGGATCTTAAGGAATTCAACCACGCTTCAAGTCTCCATCTCCAATCTTCATTAAGTTCATTTCCAAAGCTAAGGTATGTGGGTTTTCTTCATGGGTTCCTTTCACCTATGATATCCAAGTTTTCTTTTACTCTAATTTGCATGATTTAAAGTTGATTTACTCATAGGTCTTATTTATTATGAAATTCACTACTATGTTGGGGTTTATGAAATTTTGACTATTTTGCTATATTTTGGGCTATGAATCTTTGATCTATCTTGAGATTTGATGAATAGTTTTGATGTATATTGCTTGACAGTGTTACCAAGTATCTATTAATAGTTTTACATTGAATTTTCTAGCATGTTAACACTTTTAAATTGCATGATTTTACACTAGCATTTTACATCCGCCAAGTGTTTGATAAAATGCCTCTTTAAGGATTCCTTAAGTTTTGATGATCTATTGGTTGAGTTATGATTCAAGTGACTCTATAATGTTTATGAGCTTTCTAAAGATGTGTTTAAATCATGGAAATGTTGATGATGTTGTAGGGCCGGATTAAGTCCCTTTCTTAAGATTATACCTTTTGTGAGCCTTTGATGTTGGTATTAATGAAAGGGTAATGGTGATGATGACCCATTTTTATGATAAAAGTTAGGCTCTCCATTTGAGATCAATAATGTTGAGAGCTACTCGTGCCATGTCTCTATGTTTATTGCAAGTTATTAAAGTATGATTATCTTATATATTCTGTGGGACTAGACTTAGCACCCAATGGACTAGAGGCAAATCCCCAAGTCCTAGAAATATGTGCCACCATAGGTGAAGGGATTAGAGGAGAGTCCCCAAATCTCTAAGAGGCGAGTACCCTAAATATGAGGGGTTGAGGCAAATACCCGATTCCAATCACTAGAGGTGAGTACCTGATTCACATAAGGCTTAATGGATCCACTTAGGCATTAGGAGGTTCATCTTGGCAAGTAATTTCCCCCTTTCCTCCGATGTGGGGTTAATATCGAGATTCCGAGTTGTAGCTCACTTGGTCTTATTTTATGTCGGTTGAGGTTTCTTCCCACACTTTGTATGATGAACTATACAAATTGATTTGGATTGTAACAATGGTTTTACTTCAAACATCATTTATACACGTCATATTGTTAGTATATTATTCATTGCTTATGATTATGCATTTTGCTTATGACGCCTATCTATTGTTGCATTGCATCCCATATACTTAGTACATTCAAACGTACCAACATACTCTATGCCTACATGATGTCACCATGTAGGAACCATGCAACTGCTTGATCATTATCCTCCTTCATGTGTCTAGTATGATTGTCTCTCAAGCTTGTTAGTGAGTCCTCCATCCCGGGGACCTTGCTTATAATCTTTTGCTATGTACTTAAGCTATCTTTCCTTTATATAAGTATTGACCATGAGGGTGAGCCCGGTTATTTGTCATGGCCCCCGCTCTTATCTATGTAGTAGAGGTGTTGGTACATATGCTATGTATCTGTGCTATGAGCCTTGACTTTGTTATTTCTTGATGTTAAGATATGGAAGTTTACCCTTTGTCCCAATTCCTGTGTTTAAGCTTATCTCTCATTGTCATTTTAATTGGTTCCACAACCAAGGATGTATAATGATATGCTATGAGGCTTGTTTAGTGTTCCTTTGGGTTCCCCATTTGCCAGTCACGTCTAGGCCCTAGGCTTGGGTCATGATACAAACTCAAGCTCGTGGTGGTAGTCCTTTCCAATCTGATTAGGAAGGCGATGATGAGTGTGATAATGGTTCACCTAGATGACTTCTTTAGGCTCGGAATCTAGTTCAGAGGATAGCCCCTAGGATAGAGGAGATGCCCAGTCCTCCGTTGCCCCATTAACTTCCCAAGAACTAGATCGTACACATCGGTAGGGTGTCAAGGGAATAGAGGCTATATTCACAGAGGGTCTACAACCAAAGGGGTAAAGAATGTCCGTATGGTCAACATATGAGGAGCCCCCGGTTATTGCTGATGGATTGAGCCGTGTTCCAAGACTGAAGAACACAATGACCCGATATACTCGACTGGCTGATGGATAAGCTTGGATGATATGCCTCACTTATGGTACAGAAGTTCTATGTAGTTTATATAGCCACCATTCTTCATGATATTCCTAAGGGGAAGATACCTGTTGCACAACCGAGATTATAAGAGGTATTAGTGAGAGGGCAGTGTGTCGATATTTCGGAGGAGATGATTTGCTGTGTACTTTTTGGTCCTGAGTACCGAGCTCCAAAGTCAACGACTGAGTTTTTTAATGAATTGTGGTATGCCCAAATAATGTTAATTTTAAAGGATTGGGTACAGAGGACCGAGCTATTGAGATGGGTGGCCGGATATATTAGAGAGCAGGGGCAAGAGCCTACTTGGGTTACCATGCATACGGAGCCAATTATGAAGGCTTCACTTTCTTTTCCCTCCAAATCTAGGTGGGTGGTTGTCAGGTCTCGCATCCGGCTTATACTAGCAGATAATACACTTACACTGGAGCGAGCAGTATTGGTTGCCAGCATCCTCGGTGTCTATGACATCGACTGGGTCCAAATCATAGCGGGGCAAATTCATGAGTCGGCACTCAAAAGGGCCACGTTCATTCCATTTTCGGTCTTGATCTACAAACTCTGTATAGAGTTCAGGGTCCAAACATTATTTCATCTTGACCAGTTGGTATCAACCCTAGACACTCTAGATCCTTGCCTGATTAAGGCTAATGAGAACCCTGTGGCACTTTACAGGACACAACCTCCTCCTAAGCCTGATATATTTGCTCCAAAGCCACCACAGAAGGGTTCGATGACTTTCCCCACTACTACTGCTGATACGACCGATGAGAGGCCCAGCAGCCTGAGGCAATCGATATTGAAGGGGTCCCACTTTAGCTGCTTCTGTACTACAGGCTACTACACCACTTACTCCTTCAGCGGGCATACCTTATTTGTCCTCTATAGCTTTTCAAGTCATCGTGCAGAGGGTTTCACATGCTGAGGCTTAGTTGTGTCGGCTTATTCAACAGCTCAGGCCATGGGTCCGACAGACTGTTGTGGACTCAGAGGAGTGATGTAAGGTATTCGCCATATCTACTGTTCAGGAGCGTATTTCTACGGTGGATACCTACATTTATGCCTTTGAGGACCGGGTGCAGAAGAGTTTAGCCAAGGATCGACCATCAGACTTGTCAGCTATTCGTGAAGAGATAGCAAAGCTTAAGTCTAACTTGACTTCTTCATTAGCGGTGCCAGTTACAATTCCAATGGGTCTACCTTCGAAGCCACTATTGGATCTATTTTCTTCGGAGGATCACACACAACCTTCCCACGGGAAGATACCCCTTATCGAGGGTGATAAGATAGGGGATAGGCATGTGCAACTGAAAATCTCCGAGGTTAATGATGAGGAGACAGAGGATGAGCACAGGCGAGTCTTGAAGATGTCGAAGCGAGAAGAGGAGCTGAGACAAGCCCAAGGGCATGATAGAGTGATGGCTATTGGCTCATCTAGTGTGGCTGCTTTGCAAACTACCCCACAAGAGGGGAATGATCAGATACAGCCCGAGACTAGTGCTTAGGCACCAAGTTATGTTGGTTTTTGACCCCTTGTATTTAATTTGATTTTGATATTATACATTGAGGACAATGTACAACTTTTTCGATGGGCTGTGGGTAGTTATGGACTAAGGTGAAGTCTGAGTAGCTTTTGGTCCATAACTACCCCAAATTTTGATCAAGATTTTTCTTGCCTGTGTTCATTTTGCTCGTGGATATTTAATTTTTGTTAAACCAGCATGTCTAGATTGTTTTAGATAATATTTGTAGCATGTAGTATTTGAACTTATGGCATGTACAATGTTTTAATTTGATGATTATTTTGATATATTTTTAAAATTGGTACCTATGAAATATTTTTTATTCATAGTTAAATTGTAACCTTGCGTATTTAGGTGTTTGGCAATATTTATCTTGATGAGTGAGAATAATTGAAATATGAAGCATGATCTATGAGTTTCTTGTTGATAATGTATGCAATGCCTTGTGTGAGAGCTCATTTTGCCAAATTCATGCATATTTTGTGCTAATTCAGAACTTGCCCTGTTACTCTAAATGATGTTTTATCCCTTATTCCAAATATTTGAGAATCATGTATCACTTCTTTCTGAAATGCCTAATTAGCCTAGCATTGTCTAATGATGAACCTTGAGATTGGCCCTGATATGTCCTTGAGCATTGTGAACCTTAACTGAGGCAAAATGCCTAAGTTGAGAGTGGTTACCAAAAGTGGCCTGATTTAGGGAAGAGATATTGTGTACTTCAAAATAGGCTAAAATCCTAAGTTGAGGGTGGCCGGTGGAGAGGTAAAATCACAAAAATAAGGTGGTGAGTTGGGAATAGAAAGAAAAAGAAGAAGATCATGTACCGGGAGAAAGAAAAAGAAAAAATGACTTAGATTGAGATTGGAAGCAAGATTATATATCAACATTACCCCAATGCCTCAAAGGCTCCCACCCATTGCAGGGTAAGGAGGGGTCGGATGTACACAGCCTGACACCTATGTTTAAAAACATAGCGCGACTATTTCCGAATGACCCATGATGAGCATTGAAAGTTGCATTGACTAACTGCTA
>JAABOM020036737.1:0-16884 GCA_011800125.2 Solanum clarkiae
AGGACAACTCCCTTTTCAGAGGCATCTTTCCTTACAAGACAACTCCCATTTCGGAAAGGAAACCTATGCTAGGCACATAATTCAAGGCAAGAGAGCAAACCATGCTAAGTCGTCATCCCACAAGAATACATACATACATACATACATATATATATATATATATATATATATATATGTTTTCAAAGACAATATTCATTTCCAAGATCATTTCAATGCATCCTTAGGCTTAAAGGCCAAAACATAATTTCATAATCTATATACTCATAGATAGGAATAGCCCATTCATATAAAAAATGGTGCAAGCATCAAAAATACTAAAAGAGCCAAAATCAAATACATATATTTGATCAAAATATCGTCATAAGCAATATTTTATCAAAATAATATCATAAAACGAAATTGGGCTTAATCCATAACATAATTTCCCAAAATAATCCTTATACATGAATGCATATGCTATGAACAATGAGGGAATGACATGGGTAATTAAGACCCAATCTAAAATCAATATTTATAGTATAAAATTGAAGTGAAAACATAATTAAGTCTGTAGTGTAATCACTCAAGCATAAATAATTCAAAAAGTGAACATGCATACTTATAATTTCAAAAACCCAAAGTAAATCCTCATATAATAGTTTAAATCACATTAAAATCATCAAATAAACCTTATCCATGCATCAAAAGAATTTTAGGAATCATAATATTCAAAACCCCAAATTAAAGTAAGCAAATTCCATGTAGGTTTTCTTAAAAATAATTTTGGGACTCCTTGATTGGAAGGAATCACAGGATCAACCCACATACCTTAGACTTTAAGTTCCTTAAAATTGAGTTGAGAAAGAATGGAAGCTTGGAAGTGGGTCTTGGAATCTAAACTTGTTCTTGAGTTTCCTTGAAATAGGTATTGGGGTCTTGGTGGAGGCTCTTGAGAGAATTGAGGGTGTATTTGAGATGAGAGTAATGCGTTTGATCCTTTGGAATAGGGATTAGGTCTTTTGGTGAGGTTAAAATGGCATTGGAAGTCTAAAAAGGTCATTAGAGTAATTAAAATTTACGAAAAATACTACTAGTGAACAGATGGAAAATTTGACAAAGTAGGCCCTCACTGGAGGTTTGAGTGACCGTGTGGCACTCAATGGGTCATGTGGAGCACCCGTCAAAAGGTACATAGAAATCAAAAAGGGAGTTGGGAACACTTAGAAAAAAATTCACGGCTCGTCACTTTGACGGAATACTTCACGGGCTGTGTGACTCTTCACGGTTCGTTTAGTGGTCCGTTGAACCACACTTAGGCACGAAAATGTGGCCATACCACCCCATGACTTAGGATCACAAGCCGTCTGAGCCTCCACGGCGTGTCAAAGCTGTCCGTGGCACCACCCTTAGCCAAAACTCCCTTCAATGCTACCTCGCCTCTCTTGCACACCCCACGAGTCATCCGAATGGTCAATGGAAAGGCACATGGGCCGGGCCACTAGCCATGTCACATGCCTTAGGCAAACAATGTCCCTTTCCAGCCCCAAGCCATCCAAACGGCCCGTCAAAGGCAATATTGCCCGTCAAGCTGTCCGTTTGAAACACTGCACAAGAGGATCTCATGAAAATGATCATAAATTCTTCATCCGACATCAGAATGAGGTTAAACCAAGTGTGTTGTAAAGCTAACTCAAAGAGATTTCATTTGGCATGTCTTGGGCCACCCATTTCCAAGTGTGCTAAAAGTTATGCTTGTTTAAAGTTGATCTTTTTGTAGGTACTTGTGTTGAACTTAGCCAACGGAAATCACTTTGAACTTGGCTTGACATAGGGGGCCCATGAAGGTCTTAAAAAAGATAAATAAGCTTGAAAATTTTCAGGTCCTTACATCATCTTCCCTTGGGAATATTCGTCCCCAAATGTGCAAGAACAAAACTTGAAAGACTTGGGTGAGAACATGACTTTCAAATACAAGATACCATGCATATTTCATCATTTGAAATTACAAATCCATTAAATATCATGTCAAAAATAAGACCATTCAAAACATCGTAAAACCATTCTAATGCACATGTAAGCATGCAATACCATGAGACTCAAGAATGAAAGAATTAGGGCTAAAGAGAAGGGAAGATCCTAATACCTTAGGCTTGAGTAGATTGGAAAAGATGGGGATACCACTTCATGATGTCCAACTCTACTTCCCATGTAGCACTCTTTACATGTTGGTTCATCCAAAGCACCTTCACCGAAGCCATATCCTTATTACTAAGTTGTTTCACTTGTCTATCCAAAATTCCTACCCGGATCTCCTCATAAGACAAGTTCTCCTTCACCTTAATGCCCTCCAAAGCAAAATAATGCTAGGATCCCCAACCATCTTTCTAAACATGGACACATGGAAGACCTGGTGAATAGAGCTCAAATCCGGGGATAACTCCACTCTATATGCCAAATTACCAATCTGTTCAATAACTTCGTAAGGCCCTATGTATAGGGGACTTAGCTTCCCCTTTTTGCCAAGATGCATCACTCCCTTCATAGGTGATACTTTCACAAACACCCAATCTCCATCTTGGAATTCAAGATCCCTATTTCTAGCATCCGAATAGGACTTTTGGCGACTTTGTGCCGTCTTCAACATTTCTCTAATCAACTTCACTTTCTCCATAGCCTCCATTACCAAGTTCAAGCCAATCAAAGCCGCTTTCCCAATTAAAACCATCCCACCGGAGATCTAAACCCCCTACCATACAAGGCCAGAAACGGTGCCATATCAATGCTAGTATGGAACCTATTATTATAAGCAAAATCGATAAGTGGAAGATGGTAATCCCAATTAACTTTGAACTCCAATACATAAGCCCTCAACATATCTTCCAAGGTATGAATTGTCCTCTCGGCTCATCCATCAATTTGGGGATGAAAGGTGGTACTCAACTTGACTTTAGTACCAAGTCCCTTTTAAAACGATTTCCAAAAGTGTGAGGTAAATTGGGTACCCCGATCCGATATGATAGATCTAGGCACACCATGCAACCTTACCAATTCCTGAATGTACAACTTCGCATAGTGTTCCGCACCAAAAGTAGTCTTAACCGGCAAGAAATGAGCTAATTTAGTTATCCAATCAATGATAACTCGAATGGAATAAAATTGCTTTTGAGTCCAAGGCAACCCAACCATAAAGTCCATATTTATGTCTTCCCTCTTCCAAGTAGGAATCTCAATGTCTTGAGCCAATCCACCTGGCCTTTGATTCTCTACCTTCACTTGTTGACAATTTGGGAATTATGATACAAACTTGGCTATGTCGATTTTCATATAATGCCACCAATACACCTCCTTCAGATCCCGATACATTTTAGTGGAACCCGGGTGAATAGAATAGTGAGAACTATGGATTTTACTCATGATCATCTTCCTAAGATAATCCACCTCCGGAACACATAACCGATCTTGATAACAAAGTACACCATCTCCCCCTTGGGAGAAAACCTCAATATTCTTTTAAGCAACCAATTTTTTTAATTCAACCAAGGATAGGTCTAGATCTTGCTTAGCCTTCACATCAACAACCACTAAGGATTCATCCCCATTTAGAATATTTATACCACCATCATAGGAATCGGCACTCTAACACCCAATCTAGCTAAACGGTGGACATCTCTTGCTAACTCCCTCTTCTCTTCCTTAATATGAGGCACACTTCCCATGGATATCCTACTAAGGGCATCAGCTACCATATTTGCCTTATCGGGGTGATATAGAACACTTATGTCGTAATCTTTTAGGAGATCCAACCATCTCCTTTGTTTCAAATTAAGGTCCCTTTGAGTGAACATATATTGCAAGCTCTTGTGATCGGTGAAAACATCCACATAAACCCCATAGAAATAGTGTCTCTAAAATTTCAAAGCAAAGACCACCGCCGCTAACTCAAGGTCATGAGTTGGGTAGTTACGCTCATGTACCTTCAATTACCTTGATGCATAAGTTATCACCTTACCATGTTGCATAAGTACAAAACCAAATTCAAGAGGCATCACAATATACCATGAACGCGTCCATGCCATTTGGTAGAGTCAAAACCGAGGTCGATGTAAGACGATCCTTCAAATTTGAAAACTCTTCTCACACTCATCCGACTATACAAACTTAGCCTTTTTGAGTCAATTTAGTCAATGGAGAAGCAATAGATGAGAACCCCTCAACAAACCTTCTACAATAGCCGCTAACCCAAGGAAGCTTCGAATGTCCGAAGGATTCAATGGTCTAGGCCAATTCTTTACCGCCTCAGTCTTCTTCGGATCCACCTTTATACCAACTCCAGACACCACATGTCCAATAAAAGCAAACTGACCCAACCAAAACTCACACTTGTTAATTTGGCATACAACTTCTTCTCTCTCAAGGTTTGCAAAACCGACCTCAAATGACCCATATGCTCTCGTTCTCTTCGAGAATAGATAAGAATATCATTAATGAAAACAACCAAAAAACTATCAAGGATAGTCTTGAACACGCGATTCATAAGATCCATGAACATGGCCGGAGCATTAGTTAGGCCAAATGACATCACAACAAACTCAAAGTGCCCATACATCGCTCAAAAGGCCGTCGTGGGAATGTCACATTCTCTAACCTTTAACTAATGATACTCGGAATGAAGGTCAATCTTCGGGAAGTGAGTATCCCCTTGATGTTGTTCAAATAGGTCATCGATCCTAGGCAATGGATACTTATTTTTAATGGTCACCTTATTCAATTGCCTATAATCGATACACATCCGAAGGGATCCATCATTCTTTCTTACAAATAACATCGGAGCATCCCATGGAGATATACTTGGACTGATGAAGCCCTTCTCTAAAAAATCTTTTAACTGATCCTTCAATTCTTTCAACTCAGCCGGTGCCATACGACAGGGAGGAATGGAGATATACTTGGCCTGATGAAACCCTTCTCTAACAAATCTTTTAACTGATCCTTCAATTCTTTCAACTCAGCTGGTGCCATATGATAGGGAGGAGATAGGTTAAGTATCCGAAAGAATATCTATGCCAAAGTCTACCTCCCTTTTAGGAGGAATACTGGGCAAGTCCTCGGGAAACACGTCTGAAAATTCATTCACCACCGTGATAGACTCGAGAGTAGGAAATTCGGACTCCACATCTTTAACCCTCACAATGTGATATATGCATCCCTTGGAGGTCATCTTTCGAGATTTGAGGTAGGAAATAAATTGACCTTTAGTAGTGGAGTCACTACCCTTCCATTCAAGGACGGACTCACCGGGAGGTTGGAACTTGACCCTCCGGGTTCTATAGTCTAAAGAGGCATATGATACATGCAACCAATCCAATCCAAGAATCACATCAAAACCATATGTTTCAAGTTTCACAAGATGACATGGGAATACCTTATGCAACACAGAAATAGGACAACCATGATAGACTCTATGTGCAACAACAGATTCACCCACGGGAGTAAAATCGAGTAAGGCTCCCTCAAAATTTCTGAAATCAAACCAAATTTAATAGCCAATAGTGGTGTCACAAAAGACAAGTTTGCACCCAGATCAAGCAAAGCATAAGCATCAAAATGAAAGACTTTTAACGTACCAGTCATAACATCCGGAGCCTCCTCAACTTCCTAACACGCATGAAGAGCATAAAACTTGTTGTTCCTCGGAGAGAAACCCTGAGGAACCCTTGGCTGACCTTGTCCACCTTGATCCACCTATCCTTGACCCTTCTGAAATTTCTTAAGAAAATCGACAACTTTGTGATTCTTGTCACCACACCCGAAGCAAGCACCCAATTCTCTCCAACAAGGACCTATGTGGTGCTTCCTACACTTAGTACACAAAGGGCACCCCTGACCACCACAAACCGGTGCCTTAGGAGGTGGCACCTTAGCATTAGCAACCCGAGCACCTAAACCTTGTCCTTGTTAGAATTGTCCAAAACCATACCCCGAGAGTCTAAGAATCCACCATCAAAATAAGCCCTCTCGGGATCATGCATTCTTCTCCTTTTGAGCATCTCCCCTTCGATTTGTTTGGCATAAACTATAAATCTAGAGATGTCCATATCCTAATTAAGCATGGTTATACGACATTCTTGAACAAGCAAGTCAGAAACATTAGAGACGAACTTGTGCATTCTTGCACGAGGATTAGCCATAATTGTCAGAGCATACTTAGAGAGCTTAGTGAACTTGAGGGTCCCTCACACTCATATGACCCTGCATGAGGTTGGTAAATGCTTAAGTGGGAAGAAATGATCCAGAAAAGCAAGCTTGAACTCTTCCAAATGAACAGCATAACCACAAACCCTCTCCATAGACCACTGAGCATACTGCACCTATGCTACATCCTTCAACTGATAAATAGCTAGATCAGCCCTCTCCTCAGAAGTGACACCAATGAAATACAATACCTTGGAGAGCTCATCAATGAACTACTCAGCATCCTCGTCAGCCTTAGACCCAAAGAACTCTAGAGGATTCATTCGGGTGAAATCTCTCACTCTGGAAGCCAAAGTGGAATCCCGAGGAAGGTTGGCCTACCTAGCCTAAGTAGTCACCACTTGGGCAAGCATGGAAAAGGTCGTACGGAACTCACCATGAGTAACAGGCTCATCCAAAGGCTCTTACGGTGCTTGACCCTCATTAGCTGGGGCTAGTCTCGTAGGTCTACCACGAGGCATCTTCTGTACTAGAGTAAGGGTACCATCAAGATAAATAAGCTAACTAACTATTCACAGCACGATGTAAGACATGAAAAAGTGAGAAGATTCCTAGAACCTTGTCGTAGCCTCCCACTTATAGGCATGGTGCACTTCACTCCCATAATTAGGACTCTACTTAACATGGCATGTTGGACTCTGAGAATCATTTACGAATCTAGGGCTTTGATACCATCTTTGTCATGACCTGGACCTAGGGCCTAGATATGACATGACGTACGGGAACTCGAGAGTCCCCAAACAAGCCTCAAGATACCAAAACTCCCATCATCATTTCGAAAGCATAATCAATAATCAACACATGGTTCTGAGGGATGAGAAAGTAGGATTCACGCTATGGGGGCATCATAAGGAAAGGGTTAACATGAGCTCACATAACACATAGCAATAAATACTCAGGGGCGGGTACATAGGACTTACACTATGGGGGAAATTCGGTACTTAGGACTTTCCATCAACATACGGTCAAGTCACGTATCAGTACTCAAAGATAACCAAATACATAGCATGGACTTAATCATAACTCATAGCATATATCGCAAAGAGGTTTACAAGGTGTTTAACAATACCTCTATATAGATAGGTCGGGGGCCAAGACATACCCCGGGCTCACCCTCAAGTACAAAAAAATGAAAGAGGTAGCATAGATAGATGGATGGTGGTTCGTCCTTGAAAGACAGGACTCACCACTACAAGCAAAACTGGAATCAAAACTAAGCGTCAAACGGTGGATGATTAGGGTCCTCGGTCCCTACATGGTAAAAACATGTAGGCTAGAGTATGTGCTAGTACGTTTGAATGTACTAAGTATGCGGGGTGCAATGCATATAACTTATTAAAACCTGCATATCAAGGTTAGATGACAAGGCACATAATATAATGTAGAAAAAATTAATACCAAAGAAAGTAATATAACAAAATGCTATGAAGTTCATGATGCATGGAATGCAAATGATGCTCATATATAATGGGGATGTGACCTTAACCGACATGAGTAAGACCAAACAAGATATTACTTTGAATCCCGATGAAATTTCCTTATCGATAAAGAGGTGGTCTACTTGCCAAGGGTAGACTATATTTCACCTTACAGGACAACTCCCATTTCGCATGAAGTAACCTTTCTTACGGGACAACTCCCATATCAGATAGGATTTTCACAAATCACAAATCAAATCAAAGTATTTCTTCTTCTTATGGGACACTCCCATTTCGAAGGCATCTTTACTTACGAGACAACTCCCATTTCGGAAAGAAAACCAATGCTAGGCACATAGTTCAAGGAAAGAGAGCAAACCCTCCATCTATCAATGTTAAGTTATCATCCCACAAGAATACATATACGTATATGTATGTATATGTATATGTATATATATATATATATATATATATATATACATGCTTTCAAAGACGATATTCATTTCCAAGATCATTTCAATGCATCCTTAATCTTTAAAGCCAAATACCATTCATAAGAATACATATTTAGACTCAAATACCAGAATCATAGCTTTATAGTCAACATACTCGTGCATAGGAATAGCCCATTCATATACAAAATGGTGCAAGCACCCAAAATGCACATAGAGACATATTCAATAGACATATATGTGATCACATTCTTATCATATCCAATATTTTATCAAACTTATATCATAAAACATAATTGGGCTTAACCCATAACATAATTTCCATAAATTATCTTGTACATGAATACATATGCTATGAATTATATGAATAAGGCTTGGGTAATTAGGATTAGATCCAAAATCAACAATACATTATGAAATTAAAGTAAATACATCATTACATCTATAATCAAATCCAACATCTATAATCAAATCCAACATAAGTTCATCCATGCATAAACAAGCTTTTAAGAAGGGACATGTCTACTTGTAATTTCATAAACCCAAAGTAAAATCTCATATAAGGGTTTAGATAACATTAAAATCATCAAATAAATACTAACCATGCACCAATAGAATTTTAGGAATCATAATATTCAAAACCCTAAATTACAATAAGCAAAATCCATGTAGGTTTTCTTGAAAATAAATTTGGGTCTCCTTGATTGGAAGGAATCAAGGATCAACCGGCATACCTTAGACTTTAAGTTCCTTGAAATTAAGTTGAGAAAGAACGAAAACTTGAAAGTGGGTCTTGGAATATAAACTTGTTCTTGAGTTTCATTGAAATTGGTATTGGGGTTTTGGTGGAGGCTCTTGAGAGAATTGAGAGTGTATTTGAGATAAGAGTAATGAGTTTGATCCTTTGGAATAGGGTTTAGGTTTTTTGGTGAGGTTAAGATGGCATTGGAAGTCTAAAAAATGCATTAGAGTAATTAAAATTTACGAAAATACCATTAGTGAATAGATGGAAAGTTTGACAAAGTGTGCCCTCGCTGGAGGTTTAACTGACCGTGTGACACTCCACAGGTCATGTGGAGTGCCCATCAAAAGGTACTTAGAAAAACAAAAGGAATTGGGAACACTTAGAAAAAATTCACGTCTCATCACTTTGACGGACCACTTCACGGACCGTGTGACACTTCACGGTCCGTTTAGTGGTCCGTTTCCACCCAACGACTCTGGGTCACGAGCCGTTTGAGCTTCCACAGCCCGTCAAAGGTGCCCATGGCACCACTCTTATCCAAAACTCCCTTCCATGTTAGCTTGCCTCTCTTGCACACGCCACGAGTCATCCAAGCGATCAGTGGCAAGGCACACAGCCCATGCCACAGGCCGTGTCATATACCTTAGGCCACAAATGGACCTTTCCATCCCTAAGCCATCCAAACAGCCCGTCAAAGGCATCATTGCCCGTCAAGCTGTCTGTTTGACACCACTACACGAGAGGGTCTCACGAAAACGATCATAACTCCTTCATCCAACATCGAAATGAGGTAAAACCAAGTGCATTGCGAAGCTAATTCAAAGGATTTCATTTGACATGTCGTGGGCCACCCAGCTCCAAATCTGCCAAAAGTTATGCTTGTTTAAATTTTACACTTCTACCGGTACTTTTGTTGAACTTATCCAATGGAAATCCCTTTGAACTTGGCTTGACATAGGGGTCCATGACGGCCTTAAACAACATAAATAAGCTTGCGATTTTTGGGTTCTTATAGATTGATATGTGTATGATTGTTGTTGCTACTTTTCTTAGATTGAGTATGTCACTTGAGGATAAGCAATGATTTTAAGTTGAGGGTATTGATTTGCCGCAAAAATATAACACTTTTGATGCTTTTAACTTAAAATTTTGTGTTATCCAGTGTATTTAGCAGATTTAATGTGCATTCACTACTAAAAAAACTCCTAAAACATGACGAAAACAAGTTACAAGAAAGCAACGCAATCCATTCCATCACTTTTTTCCTCGTCGCTTTTTTGGTAAAAAGCGACGTAGTCCGTCGCTCAAAAAAAGTTAAAGAAAGCGACGGACAATCGTCACTTTATCTATTTATTTTACTATTTTTTGTGACGGACTGCATCACAAATATTTAAAAAATTAATTATTTTAAAATAAACAAAAATTAAAAAAAGCGACGAACTTCTGTAACTTTTCTGGTTTTTTTTCTTTAAATTCCAAAAAAGCGACGGACTAAGCGACCCATGCCATCAATTTTCTAGGAATTTTTTTTAAAAAAATTGTCAAAAAGCGACGGACAAAGGGACCCTGTCTGTCACTTTTCTGCAAATTTTTTGACAGAAACCTGCAGTTTCTGCTGCCCACCTATATTAAAATTCAAAACACATAATCATCCAAAATATATTTAATATACCAATACAGCACAATCAACAACAACTAAATCATTCAAAATATGTCTTAATAAACAAAATAGACATAAAGAACATAGAAATTCATAATTTACAAAGTATTAAATTGTTTCAAAGTTCAACAAAAATTTTAAATTGTCCAAAACTTAAATGAAGGGAACTAAGGGCTATTTTCTGCATAATCATCCGTACTCTCGTCAGAATCATGATGGGGGAGGACCATCGGGCTAGGCTAAGCATTTTTTTTCTTGAGTTCATCATATCTCTGAGTCAAGTTGCATTCCAGTTGGGCCCTTCGTGCTTCTGATTCTGCCGATGCACGTGTAAGTTCTTCAACTTTTTGACTCATGACAGCCATCTGAGTCACGTCAACAGCCTTAGCTTGACGAGATGATCAAATGTCTTGTAAATTGAATTGGAGTTGTCGTATATTATTTTTGAAACTCATTCCATAAACACGACCATTATGGCTCCCGCCCGCAGTCTTTTCCATCCAAATGGACAACTCAAGGTTAGCTCGATCGAATCTCCAAGCTCTTAGATCTATCGCTCATACTCACGCTACATATTAAAAATACTAGTTAGACCCAATGTGTATATTAAAAGCAAAAGTTAGAATCAAAATAAATTATACTTAAAGTTATGTTAAATAACTTACATATGCTTGTTCGGCCCTTTCCTTCACCCACTGATCCGGATCCGAGGCATTCTTTTTTTTCTTTATAAAATACCTCCTAAAAACTTCACCACGTAAAGGAGGCTACCCCAATTCTTTTTTCTATAATTTAAAGTATAATTAATAAAAATATACTTTGTATAAATTAATACTTTATTTAAGAATAATTTGTTAGTTTAAACCTAAAACTTTAAAAGTCTTTCTAGCTCCCTTGTAATGGTGCCGACACTCTTTACACCTCCGGCGTGCAATGAGCCATCCTTTAGGCTTCCTCTAGCCTTTTTAGCTTTATCAGCCTTGAATTTATTTGTATCCCAATACCATAGCAAATCTTGATATACATGGGGAGGTATCCAAGAACTAGCTTGTCCATTATCCCTTACTTTCTTTAGCCAGTTAGATAGTCAAGTTCTCGACTCTTTCTCAAATGTGCTCGCAATGAAGGTGTTGTCCATGGGATTCCAAGTACATAATGTCTAGTAAAAAAGCAAAAATGTTTAAAAAAATAAGTTAAGTAATACTCAAAATAGTATGTAATCTTACATACACCTTGAATTTATTAAACATCACCCAGAGAATATGTAACACCCCACATTTTAGATGTACTAATGCTGTGTGAATGAATCATGATATGGTTTGGTTAAATTAGCGTCAATTCTTGAAAGTGCTTGAATCTCGTGTTAATGGGCGATATGGGTGTCTAACGCTTAAGAAGGTTGAGTGTATATGTGTTTTGTGTTAAATTGAAGATATCACAACCCTAAATAGAATATGAGAATTAAGGTATTTGAATGAATTAATAATCTAGTAGTTGAGTGACCTACTTGCTTAGCTTAAATTTGCAAGCTAAACGGAGACAAGGCCGACGTCGAATTCGGCTAAGTCCGATTATGAATAAAATTTATTTTAAGGGTGTAATTTTAGCCCATGTTTCAGCATCACAAATGGACCTTATTTTCAGTCCAAGAAGAATGTAAGAAGGGCCCAAGTGTAACACAAACCACGTGGCTATTTAGGCCAAAAACCAACTAAGAAGAAAGCTGAAAATTAACAGCCAAGGTCCATCAGATTTGATGCCCATTTAGGCCCAATTTTGGGGAACTAACTACTGAATAATCAGCCTAATTATATATGATATTAGTTGGTCAATATGTCAAAAAAAATTCAACCAAATAGCTTTATAAAAGGGGTCAGAACAGTTCCCCAATAATTCTCCACTTACACAGAAAAAAAAATCAACTTTACTCTCTAAGTTTTCTCTCAACATTTCTTGACCTTGAGCAGCAGCCAAAATGATCTTTTAGAGTTCTTAAGTAGGATCTCAACTTTGAATATAAAGGTAAGTGAGTGTAGTTGTGTTTTTAGTAAGGTTTCTTCATGAAAATCAAGAAGTATATCATAGTATGTTATGCTAGAAATTCTGGACAACATGTGTTTAGAAAATTATTGCACACTTGCCTTTTATTTTAGTGACTTCTATATGGTTTGTGGGCTGTATTATGAAGAGAATTTGATGTTCTTAACATGTTTTGAGTTATACATATTACCCTAAGGTTGATGCCCCGATTTTGGTTTTATTTAAATAATGAGTTTTATTGTGCTATCTTAAGTGTAATGTTGATTGGAATTTATGGACTGTTGGATGGAAGGCTATTGGCTCACGTACTTCATGACTTCTTGGGTGATGTTATAAGACTATATTATCACTGTTTATATGTGCAAATGTTATTGGAACAGTTTGGTTAGAGTTGGAAAAGGTTTGGAATTGTCGACGTCGAAATGTAGCGAAGGGGAGTAACGTGATATTGTCCATTTGTAGGTTATGTAGGATTATTATGTGTTATGCTTTGTGGGCTATTGTAAGGCTATTAAGGGTCTGAAATGAGTTATATATGATGTGTACATAATAATGGTTACAAGAAAATACGATTATAAGTGACAAGATTGAAGGAATGCCTTTGGGGCGATAGTTATAAGCTTGTTGTCCGGATGTTAGTTTTTATGATATTGGACTGCCTAGAAGTGTTGTATTATTGCTAATACTAGTCTTATTGACTAATATACTATAGATAAATACTTGAGGGAAAAGAAGACACTCCAAGGTAGTAACGAGGTCATACAACAAGGTATCTAAGGCTACTTGATTTCATATCATTTGGCATGAAACATAGAGTCCTCCTTGGTAGATAAAGGTAGATGCCAACTCCGACACAATAATTAACCGTGTCTCCATTTTTTACATGTTTATATTCTCTCGTACATTGTCACTTTCAAATCATCATATACACGTGAATACCAAGTTACATGGGTTCTTGTTGCTAAATATAGTTCACGAGTTGTTTCACCTCTTGCGCATTTGATTATGTATGTAACATGCTCTCTTCATTGTCCTGTTGCCTTGTATGATTATATATACGTCATATGTTGTATATACAACCCTAAAGCTCTAATATTTTGACCACCAAAAGAATCATCTCAAAAGTAATTGAAAGATAACATATATTGTTTTGATGGGTGGTAGCCCGAGAGGTGGAAGTATCACCTAGCCAGGGACGATCCTATCACGGGTGGTAGCCCGAGGGGTTAAGGAAGAACCTATCCAGGGACGATCTAGATACAGTTTAACCACTGATCATCTGGTCATTTGTATTGCATGATGTGTACAGATTATATAGTAAAGGTAAAGTAATATAAAGAACATAAAGTACAGGATTCCAAAGTATATCCAAAGGTGGTCTCTTATTCCACACCAGTGCATAGTTTCATTTGAAGTTGTTACTTTATATACAGTATTTCATGCCTTACATACTCAGTACATTATCTCATACTGATATCCCTTACGGGGGACCTACGCTTCATGCTGCAGGTACAGGTGCTAGTAGATCTCCCCAATAGAGTTCAGGACATCCAGCTGATGTTACCAAGCTCCAGGTTGTTTCGGAGCTTTGTGTGTGTTTAAAGCTTATATGTTTGTATTGTATAGTTAATCGAGGTGGGGCATGTACCGACCCTTATTAGATACTTTTTCTTATCTAGAGTCTTTGTATACTATGTAAATTAAAGTATGGTTATGTCTCGTACTTTCGACACCGTAGCCCCAACGGCCTAGTCACATGCATTTCTTTTTGGCTTGTATCATTGTTTACTTACATAAAGGCATGTAAATATAGAAATCCTTTATAAAATGTATAGAAAGCACATAGATATAGGTTGGTTCTCTCGAGCTTTATCGACAACGGGTGCCAGCCCGCCCTACCGGGACTTGGGGCATGACAGAAGTGGTATCAGAGCGGGTTATCCTAGGGAGACTACAAAGTTGTGTCAATGTAGAGTCTTGTTTATTGATGTGTTGTGCACTACATTTATAAGCAGGAGGCTACGTGGCATTTAGGAGTTGTTACTTTCCTTTCATTCTTTAGATCGTGCCATAGAGCTAGGTGAATTATGTCTAACTCCTAAATTATTTTGTACAACGAGCAAGCATGACAGAAACCAAGAAGAACAAAGGTAAAGGAAAGGGAGTAGAAGTGGTGGCTGGTTCGCCCAGTCATATGAGACAATGAAATGAGGCTCAAGATGAGTCTCTATCACGGACATCTCTAACCCCTCCAGCTCCTGATGAACCCAGGAATAGTGAAATTCCCCCAGAACCACCTATTGATGCTACAGTGAAGGATTTGAGAAATGCAGTTCAACTATTGACTCGTATAGTTGCTGGCCAAAGCCAAAGGCAGGAAGGTCTAGTTATGGGTACAGATGGTGCAAATAGGACAGCTGGCATGAGGATACGTGACTTCCTTAATTTGGACCCTCCAGCCTTCACTGGGTCTGATCCTACTGAAGATCCCCATGACTTTTTGACCAGATCCAACGCACTTTAGATGTTATGCATGTGAGTGGTACAGAAGCTGTTGAGTTAGCGGCATATAGGTTGAAGGGTGTGGCTATACTGTGGTATGAAGCTTGGAAGCAGTCCAAAGATATAGATGCTCCCCCAACCACTTAGAAGTTCAAAAAGGTATTTCTTAACCATTACTTGCCATTAGAGATCCGAGAGGCCCGTGCAGATCAGTTCTTGAATATCTAACAAGGGAACATGATCGTGAGGGAGTATAGCCTCCAATTTAATTCCCTATCCAGGTATGCTCCTAATGTAGTTGCTACTATGGTAGATAGAGTTCATCAATATGTGGATAGATTGAATACGTATCTGGTCAGAGACTGTACCATTACTTCATTGAATAAAGACATGGATATAGCTTGAATGCAAACTTTTGCACAGAAATTGGAGGATTAAAGGAAAGGGAGAAGGACACAAGAGTTAGAAAGGGCGCAGTCAAAGAGGACCAGATCTTTAGGGCAGTTTACACCGTCCTAAGGTAAGTTTAGGCCTCAGTTTTGTAACAGATCGCCTAGGCCATCATTCTCCTATTCTGCAGCCAGTGTACCAGCACAACTTCAAGGGTCTAGAAGTAATCAGTTTGGTCAACGAGGTGAGGGACAAGGTACATGGACAATAGGAGGATCGGAGGCCAGATAATGACTCCTAGGTAGCCCTGTAAATAGTGTGGAAGAAGTCATCCAGGTATATATGTCGTGTTGGGACAGATGTTTGTTATTAGTGTGGTGCGCTAGGGCACATGATGAGAGATTGCCCGATGAGGCATATGGGTGATATAGCACAATCTACTAGGTCAGTTGTTGTATCATCATCGACAGTTCCTCCATTAGGTAGGGTCAGCAAGCACCTATGGGTCGTGGTAGAGGTGTTAGAGGAGCAGCCAGCTCTAGCGGGGTCTAGAATTGCACTTATGCTCTGGGGAGTCGGCAAAATTTGGAAGCTTCACCTGATGTGGTCACAGGTACATTGTCCATATTCTCTCATAATGTATATGCATTAATTGACCTGGTTCTACATTATCATACATTACCCCACTAGTTGCTAGGAAGCTTAAGAGAGCACCTAAATTATTGAGTAAACCATTTGAAGTGTCTACACCAACCGATGAATTTATTATGGCTAGAAGGGTTTATTATAGTTGTATAGTAACTGTTTGTGACCGTGACAGATTTGCTGACCTTATTGAGTTAGAAATGGTGGAATTTGATGTTATAATGGGTAAAGAAGATGCCACCGTGTATTGTCGAATTAAGAAAGTGTACTTCGACTTTCTAAATGAGGCAGTTCTTGAATGGGAAGGCAATGTTGGGGCACCAAAGGGGAAGCTTATCTCTTATCTTAAGACCAGGAAGATGATATCTAAGGGGTATATATATCATTTAGTTAGAGTAAGGGATATGGAGGCAGAATCGCCAACTCTTCAATCAGTTCCAGTAGTGAATGAATTTGTTGATGTGTTCCCTGAAAAACTTTCGGGCTTACCTCTTGAATGAGAAATAGACTTTGGTATTGACTTACTTCCAAGCACTCAACATATTTCTCTCTCTCCATATGGAATGGCCCTGGCAGAGTTGCGTGAATTAAAAGAGCAATTGAAAGACTTATTGGAGAAGGGTTTTGTAAGACCTAGTGTGTCTCCCTGGGGTGCACCAGCGTTATTTGTAGGCAAAGAGGATGGCAGCTTGAGAATGTGTATCAACTATTGACAATTGAATAAGGTGACAATTAAGAATAAATACCCCCTCCCCAAGATTGATGATTTATTTGATCAGTTACAGGGTGCCAAATGCTTTT
>JAABOM020036748.1:0-16883 GCA_011800125.2 Solanum clarkiae
AAATAATATTAAATTAAATATTTAAGATATATTATTTATTGAAAATATACTAGCATATATTCTTAACTAATATTATAAGAAAATTAATTTATATTTTTAATTAGTATATTTGAATTAAATTGATCATAAAAATTTAAAATATAAGATTTATACGAATATCATGAAATGCATGTTTGACAATAATATTAAATATTACTCCCTCCGCTACATTTTATGTAGCACCATTTGACTTGACACGGTGTTTTAGAAAAAAAGGAAGACTTTTAAAACTTGTGGTCTAAAATCATCCATAAATATTTGTGTGGTTAAAAATTATTTTATTAAGGGTAAAAGAAAATTTTAACTTAAAATTATTTCTAATTCAAGTAAGATGAAATTCTTTTTGGGGTAGACTAAAAAGGAAAGGGTTCCATATAAAATGGGACGGAGGGAGTACAAATATGATGTCATAGTAAGTGTCACGATCAAGACTTAGGCCTAGCCATGACACAGCGAATGTGATATCCGAAGGCACCCCATCTAAGTCTTGTGTTCACATCATAAGCATACATAAGGTACAACAAGCAAACATAAGAGAATAAGCAAGCAAAACATATCATTATAGAAAACATAGTTTCCCTTGGGGGAAATTACATCAGCCATAGTATCCAAAACATACCTCTACATCATAAGATCTTGACCGGGACTAGAACATAGCTTACTAGCTCACCTTCAAGATGTACATCAAATGAAAGTTATAAAATCTCAATAGGAAAATATCACAAAAAGGTTTGTTCCCGAAGCATGGAAACCCATCAATAAGTCTTTAAAAACTCAACTCCGAATCTAGCAAAGAAATGAAAGAGTCGCCTCATCATCCGTCCCTACATGGCTATATCATGTAGGCAAAAAAGTATGTGTTAGTACGTAGAATGTACTAAGTATGTAGGTGTGGGATGCATTAAGGAACATTATAACACAATATCAATATGCACACATAATCATAATAAATAGAGTAAGGACATAATATGTATCAGTAATGCAAGTTAAAAATCATGAATGGGAGCATCGTCAAAACCCTTAATAATCCTAATATATATGTGTGAATAAGACCATAACTAACATATAAGAGCATTCATACTATTACATGGAATCTTGATGTTCTTTCTATACCAAGCAAAAGAGGATTCTACTTTGCCAAGGTAAACTCGATTCTCATCCTATAGGCTCTATCCTAGCACGGTGAGAACCCATCATTTGACCTCACCCTTTAGTTTCTATCCTAGCATGATGAGTGTCTATTAGAAGCTATGTGGATCCATTAGCACACCTTTAAAGCATATAAACATGAACATCATTCCTACAGTGGCACGTAGTTATAAGACTATGGATTCTATTAAAGCCCTCTCAGTGCTAAGTCATATCCCACGAAATACATGAATCATGAATATACATAACTTTCAATATAATTCATTAAAATCATACTCTCGTAACTTCTAAAATAGTCATCATAATCTTTCATGAAAATATCTCTTATCATAAGAATACATTTACTGAGCTTTTCATATAATGTGTGTAAACTCCCCATCTTAACATCAACATCATTGCATAAACATTAGGGGCTTAATCACCCTCATCATAACTTTCATCAAACATCACCATTGTGATCATCATTTAAAACATGCTTTTCTATACTTAGAATCATATTCATAAAAGTTATAGCTTCACCATATAGGAAACTAGGGTCATGTATGAGTTCATGAACAATTGAGTCAAAACCATGCAACTTAATGAGACATTATGCAATTAAAATCAATTTGAATCATTAGTAAAGGAACCCACATTAATTCATCAAGCCCTAATCTTGCATATTTGAAACCATGTACTTTTACTTGGTAATCATAAGAATAATGTAATTCTTCATAATTCATGCATAAATAGGTATAGTTATCATGTGTGAATCATAACTCATGCAATTGGAATCATACAATAAAAGACCATAAGAATTTATCATGAAACTTTGACAAAAAAGAGGTTTTTGATTGGGCTTCATAGATGAAACTAATCCATGAAGAAACTAATCCATGAATGAAGCCCTATATACCTTACGTGAAGAACCTTAAGAGTTGGAGTAGAAAAACCATGAAATCCTTGGCAAATCTTGAAACCCCAGCTTCAGTAGAGTCCTTGTCATAGAGAAAGAAATAGTTAAGAACCTTTGAGAGAATTATAAGAGTTAATAAAATAGAATGAATTAGGAATAATATTTATCTGAGTTAGGTCAGTTAAGTTAGTTAGGAGGGTCAAAAAGACATAATTTAGGAGTTAAATGAATTAAAAAAGTATGAAAAGCTCGTCGAAACCATCTACAAGACCCTGTCCATGGGCCATCTTCTAAAATACAGCTCGTACTTTGGCTTGTTGAACTCATGTCACAAAAGATTGAGCAATTGAAAATTGCACCTTCCATACTAAGAAATCTTCGCGGATCATAGTTCCTTTCACGGACCATTGAACCCCCTCATAGAGTAGTTCTAGACTTAGAAAAATTTCATTCTTCAGAGTTCACTTCAACCATGTAGTCCACGAGATGTGGTTCTATTAACAAGGGGTTAATCGTGGAGTAGGTTCCAAAAACCCACAGTTTTCCATCTTTTCTTGAGTCAAGTCCACGAGACCTTCCTATGGCCCGTGGTCCCATCCATAAGCCATAGACTAGCTCGTGTGACCAAGTGAATTGAACTTAATCAACTTTCAACTTCCAAGTCTAACAACATGTAGGCAAAGAGTGTACGTTAGAACTTAGAATGTACTAAGTATACAGGGTGCAATGTAACAATGATATAAGTCATAATATTCAAGATGCATAGTCATAATCAATAGATATAAGCACAATATAATATGTATGATCAATGCTTGAATTAAACATGCATGTAGATAGTCAAACTTACAGAACATAATATACATAAGTGGGAGGAGATCTTAACTGACATATAAAACCAAACAATCTACTACTTGAAATCCTGATGCATGACTCCCCACCGGAGAAGGAGTGGTATACTTGCTAAGGTAAATCAAATTTGACCCCACATTGTGGGTAACTTGTCCTAGATGGATCCACTAGTAAAGCCATTTAGGAAAATAATTTAAACCTATGGTGGCACATAATTAAGAGTCCAAGACTTTATATAAGGACCCCCTTAAGTCGAGCCCCCACTTAAACCTAAATCGGTGCTAAGTCTAATCCACAAAATACTTGAAATAATTATAAATTTAATCATAACATGAATACCTTGTAAAAATATGATAACATGGCATGAGTAGCTCATTCACATACTTGACCCCTACATGGGCATATACCTTATACTAGAGGGTAAAAATAATGTATAGACTTGAATCCTTCCAATAGGCATTGCATTTCACATGAGGATAGAGATTGTAACATGCTTGTCCACTACTACTAAGCTTTGGTTTGTACATAAGGATAAAATAGTGATTATGCTTGATCCCTTCATGTGTACATGAGGGTAAATAGTTATTATGCTTGTCCATTCCTGTGGACATTATTCACTCACAAGAGGGTAGAAATGTGGAATGAGGGCTCAACATATCACTTGCAAATCATAAAAACTCTTCATGAGTTTAATACATGCTTGGGAGCCCATAATTACCATAAAAATACTTGTCTTGCAAATCATGCAATAGCCTTTCTTCCACATAAGAATCCTTGTCACATAAATTTAGTCAAACATGGTGGGTATATGCACACAAGCTCAAAATCATGTAATTTTAAGAGTATAAGACAAGAAAGAGTAAAATTTATTCGTTTTAAAGTCATTCAATTTATCCCACCAACATTGTAGTAAAAGCCTCATTTTGGGTATCATGAAACTCATTCTAAAATTTATAATCTTTCCAAGTCTTTCAAGATATCATAACGTACAAAGATTTAGCATTATAACACAATCTAATCTCATTTCTTGATAGAAGTTCATGCATATATAGTCCAGTATTTAACGAATTTCCAATATATTTCATGCATAGGAATAATAATAGAAAATACCCATAAGAAATCTAACCTTGGAACCATGAAATTTCTTAAAAAGAGAGAGTTGGACTCCATAGGTGAAAGGACCCATGGATGAAGACCCACATACCTAAACCTTAGAGTTTCTTGAAGAAAATTGGAGGAATACTTTAGGCTTGAGTTGGGTTCTTGAAATCCAAAGTAAGTTCTTAAGATTTTTGAGATTGAATGGAGGATTTGGTGATGAATTGGGAGGATTTTGAGAGCGTTTATGTGAGATTTAGGGCATGGAATGGTTGAAAAGATGAAGGGTTCCCGTTTAAATAGGCATTGGGTTATTACCCAAATGCCCTAGGAGGAAGCTGGAAAAGTTAGGAAAATTTTGCACTACTCCGCACCCTAGGCGCGATGTGGACCAAATGCGAAGGACAAATTTTCACTAAGCCGCGCCCCAGGCGCGATGCGGTGTCGTCGCCAATACACACTATTTTTGGTCCTCGTAGCGAAAATTATTTTTCACTGTGGGTCATTTAAAAATTGAGGGCTACCCATCTCCTATACAATTTTACCTCGCGATCAAGAATATGAAGTCGAATTTTGCGAAATCGTGCACGGAGTTTAAGATATTTGAGAATTACACTATAGGGAATTTCTGAAGTACATGAGAGGTTTTACAATAACTCCCTCTTAGGAACATTCATCATGAATGTAAAGAAAACATACGTAAGAGGATAATTAGGAAACTATTAGCCCGACATTAAAACAATATATGCACTTAAAATCATTTTCAAAATTTTTCAAACATATACATCAAAAATCACCAAAACTTGTCACCGTGAACATGTAAGCATGAAAAAATGACATGAGGGCTGAAACATAAGACTTGAAATCATAGACAGGACTTAAATTGTTACCTTCGGCTTGATTAGAGTGAAAGAGGTATGGATATCGCTTCTTCATGTTTGCTTCGGCTTCCTAAGTGGAACTTTCAACTTGATGATTCCTCCAAAGGACTTTGACGGATGTTATATATTTTATTCTTAACTTTTTCACTTGCCTATCCAATATTTCCACAAGAACCTCCTCATAGGTCAAGTTATCCTCCACAAAACCCACAACCTCTGAGGGTATTATAGCACTTGGGTCACCAACACACTTCCTCAACATAGACACATGAAAGACCAGATGAACCATACTCATATCTATAGGCAACTCTAATTCATAGGCAACTTTACCAATTCTCCTCAAATTTCTATAGGGTCCTACAAACCTTAGGCTCAATTTTCATTTCTTGCCAAGCCGGATCACACCCTTCATAAGTGAGACCTTCAAATAAACCCAATCATCAACATTAAACTCAAGGTCTCTCCTCACATCGAAGTAGGACTTTTGCCTACTTTGAGCCATCTTGAATCTCTCTCTTATCAACCTCATCTTCTCCAAAGCTTCCATAACCAAATCCGAGCCTAACAAAGTCATTTTCCCTACAACAAACCACGCAACTGGGGATCTAAAATGTCTACCATATAAATCTTCAAAGGGAGTCATCCCAATACTAGAGTGGTAGCTATTGTTATAAGCAAACTTAATGAGTGGAAGATTTCATCCCAACTACCCTTGAACTCCAAAACACAAGCCCTAAGCATATCCTCAAGAGTTTGAATTGTTCTTTTGGCTTGGCCATCTGTTTGAGGATGAAAACCCATGCAAAGAACCTTATACCAATACCTTTTTAGAAGGATATCCAAAAATAAGAAGTGAATTAAGCACTACGACTCGAAATGATAGAAAATGGTACCCAATGCAACTTAACCAACTCATGAATATATAGCTTGACATAATCCTCGGCATCGTAAGTTGTTTTTATAAGTAGAAAGTGAGATGACTTTGTCATCCTATCAACGATAGCCCAAATAGTATCAAAGTGATTTTTTGTCTTTGGCAAACAATCACAAAATCTATGTTGATCTCTTCCCACTTCCAAGTAGGAATTTCTATGTCTTGGGCTAGGGCACCCGGCCTTTGATGTTCGGCTTTCACTTGTTGGCAATTGTTACAACTGGCTACAAACTTGGCAATATCTCTTTTCATACCATCCCACCAATACACCTCTCTCAAGTCTCTATACATTTTTGTGGAATCGAGGTGAATAGAGTAGGACGAGTTATGTGCCTCTTTCAAAATCAAATCCCTCAACCCCTCAATATTAGGCATATATAACCTACCTTGGTACCTAAGGATACTATCTCTCCCTTGGGAAAAAATTCTCTACTTTACCATCCTTCGCCAAAGCTTTCAATTCTAGTAAGGCAGGGTCAAGGTCTTGTTTGGACTTGACCTTTTCAATCAAAGAAGATTTAAAACCATCAATAACCACCACACCTCAATTTTCCATCCCATTCAACCTAGCTCCCAACGTAGATACCCAGTGAACTTCTCTAGCCATCTCTTTATTCCCATATCAATATGAGTTACACTCCCCATGGATACTCTACTTAGAGCATCGGCCACAATATTAACTTTGTCGGGATGATAATGCACACTCATGTTATAATCTTTAAGGAGCTCTAACCACCCTATTTGGCTCAAATCAAAATCTCTTTGTGTGAACACATATTGAAGACTCTTATGATCGGTGAGTACATCTACATGAACCCTATACAAAGAATGATGTCATATTTCAAATCAAATACCACGGCCGCTAATTCAAGATCATGGGTGGGATAATTATGCTCATGCACCTTTAGTTGCTTAGAAGCATATACTATAACCTTGCCGTTTTGCATCAATAGACACCCCAAATCATTCCTTGAGATCTCACAATAAACCACAAACTCTTCTAGCCCTTTTGGTAAGGTTAAAATAGGAAGGAAGATGAGCTTGTCTTTCAAAGTTTAAAAACTTCTTTCACATTCATCGGTCCAAATAAATTTTATGTTCTTTTATGTCAATTTTGTCATAGGGGAATCATTTGAAGAGAAACAATTCACAAACCTTTGGTAGTACCCCCCTCCAAACCTAAGAAACTCCTAATATCTGTCGTAGTCAAGGGCCTAGGCGAATTCCTTATCACTTTCATCTTCTTAAAGTCCACATTAATTCCATTGCCCGACACCACATCCCCTGGGAATATAACCTCCTTCAACCAAAATTCACATTTATCAAATTTAGCAAACAACCTCTCATTCCTCAAAATTTAAAACATCACCCTCAAATGATTTATATGTTCTTCTTCACTTTGAGAATAAATCAATATGTCATCTATGAAGACTATCACAAACATGTCAAGACAAGGTTTAAAGACCCTATTCATGAGATCTATAAATATTGCCAGTGTATTAGTCAAGCCAAATGACATCACCATAAATTCAAAATGCCCATACCTAGTCTAAAAAGCCATCTTGGGAATATCACAGTCCCTTACCCTCACTTTGTGGTATTCAAACCGAAGATCAATCTTAGAAAAGTGACTAGCCCCTTAGAGTTGATCAAATAGGTTATTTATCTTTGGTAGAGGATACTTGTTCTCCATAGTGACCCTATTGAGTTACCAGTAGTCGATGCACATTCTAAGTAAACTATTTATTTTTCTTACAAACAACACCGGTACACCCCAAGGTGACTTGCTAGACCTTATGAAACCCTTCTCCAATAAATTCGTCAATTGGTCCTTTAACCCCTTTAACTCTGCCAGGGCCATATGGTAAGGGGGAATGGAAATGATTTTTCTATTGAGGAGGAGGTCTATGCCAAAGTCTATTTCCCTTTCTGGAGAAACACCAGGAAGCTTATCTGGAAAGATATCAAGAAACTCATTGACCATAGGAACTGACTTAATAGGAAGGACTTTAGACTCGACATCTTTAACCCTTACAAGATGGTAAATGCAACCCTTAGAGATCAATTTTCGAGACTTAAGAAAAGAGATGAACCTACCCTTAACCACCAAATTACGACCTTCCACTCAAAGATAGGCTCATTAGGAATTTGGAACCTAACCTTATGAGTTCTACAACCAATGGAAGCATGATATGCATGTAACCAATCCATCCCAAGAATATCGTCAAAATCCACCATGTCAAGTTCAACAAAATCACAAGGCAAGACTTTATGCAATATAGACACGGGATAACCTCTATAGACTTTTCTAGCAATAATGGACTCATCAATGGTGGTAGATACCTCATAGGGTTCACACAATGATTCGGAGTACACGCGAAGCTTATTGGAAACAAAAGAAGTAAAGAAGAAAAAATGGCACCCAGATCTAATAAAGTATATATATCAATATCAAAAACCTTTAACATACTAGTAACAACATCGAGCACCTCATCTACTCTTTGTCTTCCTTGGAGAGCATAAAACCAATTTTGTTGTCGAGCACCCCCCTTGTTGGCCTTCCCTTGCCCTTTGACCTACATGAGCACCTTGGCCTTGAGAACGTCCATCCTTACCCTTGTTTTGAGCATAGGGGCAATCAACAATCTTGTGACCCACTTTTCCATACCCATAGCAAGCATTAGAATCTTCAAGCATGGGCCACCATGATTTCTTTGACACTTTTAGCACCTTGGGAGAGTCATTCCATCATTTTCACCTTGAAACCTTGGGTTAGGCACCCCATTATTAGCAAATCGTTTTTGGGGAGTATTGGAGGACCCTTGACCTTGGAATTTGTGACCTTGTTGGAAATGGCCACCCTTAGCACCTTGGAAGCCACCATCAAACCAAGCCCTCTTGGAGTCCCCATTTCTCCTCTTCCTAAGCTTCTCTCCTTCAAGTTGTTTGGCGTAAGTCATGAGTCGAGACAAGTCCATATAACTCACAAGCATAGCACTGTTACATTTTTCATTCACTAAGTCGAACACCCCCAACACAAACTTGTTCATTCTTACCCTAGGGTCGGCAACCAAGTGAAGAGCATACTTTGAGAACTTGTTGAATCTTATGGAGCCTTGTTTGAGATTCATGAATTCCATCATCTTCGCCTCTCTCAACTCAGTTGGGAAGAATCGATTAAGGAAGGTGGCGTTGAACTCCTCCTATGGGATGAGATCATGGTTCCCCCTCGCTCGCTTCCATTGAGTGAACCAAATTTGTACAACACCCTTGAGTTGGTAGGTCTCAAGTTTCACCCTCTCCTCTGAACTTACCCCCATGATAGCAAGCAAATTATATATCTCATCAATGAACTCTTGGGATCTGCCTCTATCTTGGAACCATGAAACTTCAGAGGGTTCATCCTTGTAAAGTCCCTCACCCTTAAGCCGGAGTAGGAGCATGAGGAACTTGGACTCCTTGGTTCAATTGAGTAGTCACTCCATGGGCCAACATGGTAATGGCATTCCAAAATTCGACGTGTGAATCCCCTCCTTCTTGGGGAGCCGGATGAGCCGGACCTTCCTTGGGCATGTGAGCGCTCTGTGGCCTTCCTCTTGGTAGTGACATGATCTAAAAGAGCAAAATAGTGCCCACCAGGGAAAGAAATCTTATCTAAACCTAAGCACGACATAGATCATGAAGAAGTGAACCATTTCTGATAACGCCTCATAGACTCCTATTCATAGTTGTGGCGCGCTTCACAATCATGAACAAGACTCTACTTGACGTGGTGTGTTGGATTTTCGAGGACCATTAACAACCTAGTGCTTTGATACCAAGCTTGTCATGACCAAGCCTAAGACCTAGATATGACACGGAGAATGGGGAACCCGAAGGGACCCCAAACAAGCTTCTTAGCATATCATTTACACATCCTTAGTTGCGAAAGAAAAATACGACAACAAACAAGCAACAAAAGAGTCTAAGAAAAGTGGGACTTGGGACTTCCATCTCATCATCAACATAAAACAACATAGAGAGAAATAAGGGACTAAGGGGAGTTTTTCATAATAATGTAGACATAAAAGAGTCAAGCTCAATACATGAAATCCATATCCAACAAGACCTCTCCTTTAGATGGAGCGGGGTCAAGACATCTCCTTGGCTCACCTTTAAAGTCAAGTATCCAAAATATTAGGAAAATATTAACAAAAACATGAAGGTAAGATAGATATTATTTCCGGATTTGAGGACTCACCCAAAGCTAACTTTAAAAAATCTGACTAGCCGGGGAGGAGGATCAATAGGAGCTTCGATCCCTACATGGAGATATCACGTAGGCAAAGAGTATGCGTTAGTGCTTGAAATATACTAAGTATGCGGGGTGCAATGTAACAACATCGTAAACTATAATATTCGAAATGCATAATCACAATCAATAGATATAAGTTCAATATGACATGTATGATCAATCTTGAGTTAAACATGCATGCAGATAGTCAAACTTACATAATGTAACATGAATGTGTGGGAGGAGACCTTAGTCGTCATATAAGACCAAGCAAGCTACTACTTGAAATCTCGATGCATGTCTCCCCACCAGAGAAGGAATGGTCTACTTGCCAATGTAAACTATACTTGACCCCACATTATGGGTAATTTGTCCTAAATGGATCCACTAGTAAAGTCCATTTAGGTAAATAATATAAACCTATGGTGGAACATAGTTAAGAGACCAAGACTTTATATAAGGACCTCCTTAAGTCGAGCCTCCACTTTAAGCCTCAATCAATACTAAGTCTAATCCACAAAATACTGGAAACAATCATATAGTTAATCATCATATGAATAACTTGTAAATACATGATAACATGACATGAGTAGTTCATTCACATACTTGACCCTTACAGGGGCATATACGTTATACTAGAGGGTAAAAACAATGCATAGACTTGACCCCTTCTAGCAGGCATTGCGTTTCGCATAAGGGTAGAGATTGTAACATGCTTATCCCTTACTAGTGAGCTTTGGTTTGTACATGAGAGTAAAATAGTGATTATGCTTGACCCCTTCATGTGTACATGAGAATAAATAGTTATTATGCTTGTCCCCTTCATGTAGACATTATTCACTCACAAAAAGATAGAAATGTAGAATGAGGGCACAACATATCACTTGCAAATCATAGAAAATTTTCATGAGTTTAATACATACTTAGGAGACCATAATTATCATAAGAACACTTGTCTTACAAATCATGCAATAGCCTTTCTTCCACATAAGAATCCTTGTCATGTAATTTTAGTTAAACATGGTGGGTGTATGAACACATGCTCAAAATCATACAATTTAAGAGTATAAGACAAGAAAGAGTAAAATCAATTCATTTTAAAGTCATTCAAATCATTCCACAAACATTATAGTAAAACCCTCATCTTAGGTATCATGAAAACCATTTAAAAATCCATAATCTTTTCAAGTCTTTCAAGATATCATAGTGTACAAATTTTAGCTCATAAACATAATATAATTTCATTTTCTGATAGAGGTTCATGCATCAATAGTCCAACATTCAATAAATTTTCAACATATTTCATGCATAGGAATAATAATAATAGAAAATACCCATAAGAAATTTAACCTTGAAACCACGAAATTTCATAAAAAAAGAGAGAGTTGGGCTCCATGGGTGAAAAGATCCACGGATGAAACCCACGTACCTAAACTTTGGAGTTTCTTAAAGAAAATTGGAGGAAGACTTGAGGCTTGAGTTGGGTTCTTGAAATCCAAAGCAAGTTCTTGAGCTTTTTAACATTGAATGGAGGATTTGGTGATGAATTGGGAGGATCTTAGGGGTGTTTATGAGAGATTCAGGGCATGGAATGGTTGAAAAGATGAAGGGTCCCCGTTTAAATGGACATTGGGTTATTGTCCAAATGCCCTTGGATGAAGCTGGGAAAGTCAGGAAATTTTTGCACTGGTCCGCGCCTTGGGCGCGACGGGACCACACGCGAAGGACAAATTTGCACTGAGCCGCGCCCCAGGCACGACGGGTTGCCGTCACGAATGCACACTATTTCTGGTCCTCGTAGCGAAAATTATTTTTCGCTAAGGGTCATCTAGAAATCGAGGGCCACCCATCCCCCACACAATTTTGCCCCTGATCAAGAATATGAAGTCAGATTTTTTAAATCATGCACGAATTTTGAGATATTCGAGAATTACATTATAGGGCATTTATGAGGGTGTTACACCTATCGTAGGATGCAAATCAACTTCATTATTGACAATTATGGTAGACAAAATAATTAAAACTTCTGATTTTATATATGTCTTCTTTTTTCTCATCCGGTGGTCGGTATCTTAAGAATTGCGCAGTCTTACCTGTGCACTACAACCCAGGTTGATAATTATATGTTCTTCTAGTGTTCAAGGGAAAGAATATCTTAGTTTATACTTGAGTTTTAAATTTGTGTACACCTCATATCTACCTCTATATGAATTATAATTAATACATTTATATTCTCTATTATAGTATAATTCAAATAATAAATATTTACTTACCATTTATTTCTTTTATTTGGGACTTTTAGCAAGAGATCAAATATTATAGTTTCAATAACTTGGGACGTATACTTGAACGCTATTAGTTATATTGAATACCAATTTATAATTCCTTTAGGTGGGGGCTGTAGAGTCATATTCTGAAAGTTTCTTCAATTTTTAAATAAACACTTATATTCCTTCTAAGTATGCATATATACAAATAAAAATTGAAGCCAATAAAAATGCGGATAAATTTATCAACCAACATGCATATAAATTAGGGATAATATAATATTATCAAAGAAAGGAAAAATATTATTACCTCTAAACCCCTCGATGTATAAGTGTGTTGCTTTGACATGAATATAAATTTACTCCTTGTATAGATAATATGTGTTTTGGTATTATTGTCTAATTAGAATAAGTATTGGATTGTAGAACTTTAAGTTTGAGGTGTTATTTTATTTCAATCCTAGGTAAATTGTTAGTAGAAAAATTTGATATTTTTTCTTTTTTTTTGAATTTTTTTTTTTTTGCCTTTTTTGGACAATTTATTTGTTTTTGTTTTAGAAAAAAAAATTGATCATTATTTTGAAAGTTATTTTCACTATTTTCTTTTTGGATCAAGTCTATTTTTTCAAAGTTTTGCCTATTTTTTTTTTTTGACAATTTTTAAACCTGTATTTTTTTGGGGGATTTTTTTTAAAAACTATTTATTAGTATTATTTGGGAGTTCTTTTTTTTTTTTACTATTTTCTTTCTGAATCAAGTCTACTTTAGTTGTAAAAGGATTCTCTTTGTAGAAATTTAACTACACTAAGAAAATTTTCTCCATTTAAATTTTATTATGTTTTCTAGGTAATTAATTTTTTATTAGTCACCTATGATAATCTTTCAAAACAACTGCCTATCACAATCAGCTTAGTTTATAGAGATAGATCACTCTCAATCCATCTCCTACTCAAATCCTATCAGCAAAGCTTTATAACATTTAGTTACATTAACCAAGAATGCATAAGGGGTCTTACTATTGTACTAGCTCTAACATTGCAAATGTAAGCTATTCTTTTAGCAATATAATCAGAATTTTCATTTTTTTAGTTCACATACTTGTTGATTTCTTTCACTCCATATTATATAGACCATCTCTATATAAATCATTTTGAATATTTGTGCCTGATTTTCTTTTTGAGTTCTTGATCATCCACTGTAAGTGCTCCTTGCAGTTAGCATGATGAAATATCAATCTCTACATCCACCGTAGTACTTTAGTCCAGACCTGCATTACAAACTCATATAACACAAATAAATGCTCCCTAGTCTCTTCTTTCTCTTTGCATAAAACACGTGTAGGTTTGACTTTCATTCCCCATTTTTGAAGTCTATCTTTTGTTAGCAACCAAGCATGCAACTAAATCCACATTATGAATACAACTTTAGGCCTTGCAACATTATTGAACATAATAGACTTCCAAGGAACTCGAATTCTATCTCCTATCAACTCTAAGTATTTCTGTCTTAGTAATTTCTTGACACCAATATTGGGTTCATTATATAACCATAGCTTCCTAGCCTCCATTATTTTTCTTAGCAGCCAACAAGCTTGCTGAGGTATCATTATTGTGGAGATATTTTGAGTCTTGATATAGTAGGCATGAACCCATATTATCCACAACCTATCCAACTTATGAGAAAGATCCCAGTAGAGTTTATAGCTGCTTTGTTCCACAGAGAAAGATTAGTAATATTAAACCCTCCTGCATCTTTGGGTGAACATACTATATCCCAAGCAATCAGAGCTTTCTTGTTAATCGTATCGGTACCTATCCACAATAGCTGCTACAATAAGCTTTGATTAGTTAGATTACTTTACAAGGCAACAGAAACACTTGCGACCAATATGACTAAATTTTGAATATCACTGTTTGGACCAATTGAATTCTACCAACATACGAAAGCTTCTTTGCTGTCCTTGAAGTAATTCGTTTGATGATCCTATCTATAAGCGGTTGCTATTGTAGAAGAGTGAGTTTTTTGGTAAATAAGGGAATTCCTAATATTTAAAAGGCAACTCCCTACCTATACATCCTAGGTGCTGAAGGATCATCTGTCCTTGTTCTTGCTACATAACACCACCAAAAAAGACATAACTTTTATTTAAGTTAGCTTTCAATCTAGAGGCTAGGAAGAATTGTTCAAAAACTGTCACAACCCGGACTTAGGGCCTATAAGTGACACGGCGAATGGGAACCCGAGGATCCCCAAACAAGCTTCAAGATACGAAAACTCACATCATCAGTTTGGAAGCTTACAGAAAGTATAAGGACCCAGAATTTCCAAGGTTATACATGTCATTTAAGGTTGTCATGGGCCCCTACAACAAGCGAAGTTCAAAAGGATTTTCGTTGGCTAAGTTCGACACAAGTACCGGTAGAAGGGTTGACTTTAAACAAGCATAACTCTTAGCACATTTGGAACTGGGTGTCCCACAACATGTAATATGAAAGCCCTTTGAGTTAACTTCACAACATAATTAGTTTCACCTCATTCTGATATTGGTTGAAGGAGTTATGATTGTCTTCATAAGACCCTCTTGTGCAGTGAAGCCCCACGGGCACCTATACGGGCCTTGGTGTCTTGTACAGACCGCGTGAGTTGGAAAAGGCCATTTTTGGCCTAATACATGGGGAAAAACCAGTGGCATGGGTCGTGTGGCTTGCCACTAGCCGTGTGGTTGGTTGTGGGGTGAGTACAAGAGAGGAATAGTGGGAGTTTCGAAGAGTTTTCTTGCTAAGTATTATGCCACGCCCCTCACCACCACCCTAGCATGGTGCATGACCCGTGGTCCTTGGCGTGGAGCCTGGGAAATATTTTCCAGCATGAAGTATGGTGCCATGAGCCTCCACACGACCCGTGAGGCTCCACACGACCCGTGAGGCTCCACATGAACCGTGGAGGCCTCCGTGGTCGCGATAAGATGTCTTTTTCCAATCAATTTCCAACTTCAATTTTTAGACCAAGTACCTTGTACGGGCACTCCACACGACCGGGGAGTGCCACACGACCCATGGGACCTTCCATGGGGCATCACTTTGCCAAATTTTTTATCCGTTCACTAATGGAATTTTCATAAATGCTAATTACTTTAATGCCCTTTTAGACTTCCAATGCTATCTTAACCTTCCTAAAGACCTAAACAATGTTCCAAAGGATAAAACTCACTACTCTCATCTCAATCTCACTCCCAAATCATCTCAAAAGCCTCCATCAAGCTCCAATTCAATTTCAAAGAAATTCAAGAACAAATCTGGATTCCAAACAAGACCCACGTCCAAGCTTCCATTCTTCCTTTCAAGGAACTTAAGGTCTAAGGTATGTGGGTTGATCCTTGACTTACTTTCAATCAAAGAGACCCAAAATTATTTTTAGCAATCTCATGTATTTCTAGTTACTTTGAATTCGGGGTTTTGAAGACTATAAATCCTAAAATTCTAATTATGCATGGGTAGTATTTATTTGATGATTTTAATGCGATTTAAACTATTACATGAGGATCTTCTTTGGGGTTTATGGAATTTCAAGTATAAATGTCCCATTTAAGACTTCTAAATGCATGGGTGATTACACAATGAATTTAAACATGGATTTCATTATGTTTTCGATTGAATTTAATATTATATTGTTGATTTTAGATTAAATCCTAATTACCCATATTATTCTCTCATTATTCATAGCCTATGCGTTTATGTACATGGATTATTATGGGAATTATGTTATGGGTTAAGCCCTATTATGTTCTATAAAATGTTGGTTATGACAATATTGTGATCACATATATGTCTTTGATTTTGGCTCTTTGAGCATCTTGGGTGCTTGCACCATTTTGTATATAAATGGGCTACTCCTACGCATGAGTATAAGGACTATAAAATTATGTTTTGGCCTTTAAGCCTAAGAATGCATTGAGATGGTTTCGAAAATGATTTACGTCGGTTGTAAGTATGTATATATGTATGTATATATGTATATATATATATATGTATGTATGTATGTATGTATACGAATATTTATTCTTATGGGATGATGACTTAGCACCGATGGATTGGGGGCATTAGGGCTATTCCCAAGGGCTCTCTCCCTTTCCTTGAACTATGTGTCTAGCATAGGTTTCCGATCCGAAGAGGGAGTTGTTCCATAAGGCGAAGAAATGATTTGATTTGTGATTTTATGAAAATCCTATTTGAAGAGGGAGTTGTCCCATAAGGAAGGTTACATCATACGAAGAGGGAGTTGTCCTGTAAGGTGAAGTATGGTCTACCCTTGACAAGTAGATCACCTCTTTACCGATGAAGGGATTTCATCGAGATTCCAAGTAATAGCTGCTTGGTCTTACTTATGTCGGTTGAGGTCATTTCCCTATTATATATAAGCGTATCATTTGCATTTCATGCATCATGACTTCATAGCATCTCGTATATTACATTCTTCGATATTCAACTCTTTCTATATT
>JAABOM020036798.1:0-16878 GCA_011800125.2 Solanum clarkiae
ACTTTGTGGACAAAGTATCATTTTTGATTGTGTATGAGAAGTTATGGACTTGAGTGAAGTCTGAGTAGTTTTTAGTCCATAACTATCCTATTTTTAATATCCCAAGGTTTTCTTGTTGTGTTTCCTTTTCCTTGTAGATAACTTTCCTTTTATGTTGAACCGACATATTTTAGGTGTTGTAGATAATGTGGATATATGGTGATTAATACTTTTGGCGTGTATATAGTTTCGAATGATTTTATTGAATGTGTTGAAAAATGGGTAACCCATAAAATTTTTGGTATTGTTGGTTACTATTGCAATATTGCATGTGATTGGTTTGGCAATGTTTGTTCTGATAAAGTGAAGGCAAGTTGATGGTTGAAGCATGACCTATGAGTCTGTGTTGAGTATGCAATGACATGTGTGTGAGCTAACTTTGTCATATTCATGCAATATATACTGATTTAAAACTTGCCTTGCTACTCTAAGTTAGACCGGAGATTTTGTTGATTAGGAAGGGATCTTAGGTTGTTATCCTTTAAATTAGTACACTTTTTCCTAAATGACTCTCCAAATAAAAGAATTTACCCCTTGTTCCAAATTTCTGTGCCTTCCATGTACATTTTTCTCTCTTGACACCAAGCTAGTCTAACCTTGTCTAGTGAAATACTTTGATATTGACCCTGATCTATCCTTGAACATGTGAACCTTGCTTGATTCAAAAAGCCTAAGTTGAGGGTGACTATCAAAAGTGGCCCTAGTTTAGGGAATGGATATTGTGTACTTCACCTCAGGCTAAAAGCCTAAGTTGAGGGTGGCTAATGTTATGGTATAGTAGCAAAAATGAGGTGATTGGTTGGAAATGAAAGAAAGAATGGGAAATTATGTACTAGGTGAGAGAAAAAGAAGAAAAGTTCTGTTAGAATGAGAAGAATAGAAAAATGAGTTCAAATATAAGGCATAAACTGAAAGATGAAACGAAAGTACCCGGAAAAGCTTGAAAGTGAAGAATAAGGGAGGACAAAGTGAAAATGGTTGAGTTATTAAGGTGATAATGTTGAAAAACATGGTTCAAGTATAACTTTTAGTCACTAATTATCCAAAAGTACCTTACCAAAGCCCCACGAGCCTATGTTATAAGCCTAGGAAGTCTTAAAGTGATCCTGATCCAACAAGTAAACAGTTCGAATGTTTGAGTATATGGGAAAGCCTATGGTATTAGATATTATGCATGAATCTCGTTTGCGAGAGTGAGTACGCTTGCATAGTCCCTAAAATCTTCTTTGATTGCTTATTGAGTGAAATATAGGGACTTTTTTTTGTGAGGGCATCTGCATTGCATAATTAGTATATGACTTGTTCAGTGCTTGTAAATTGTTGATACTTTTTAGCTTGTCATAGTTGGATTGTCAAATACATCAGGTGCATTGATTTGCTTGGTAGCTACACAATCAAGTTTTGAAAATGCTAATTTGGGTACTTGAGCTGAAATTGAGGGAAATACATGCTATTAAAATGATTGCCATGTATTACTTATTATCTATGTAGATCGATTCGTAATCAAACTCCATTCGTCAAGCTTGTGATTACAACATCAAGGTGGTTTTTGTTCTTCATTTTCTTTGGATAATTTCTCAACCATGTTTATTATATTTATTGTTTTTGATTTTACCCTAGTTATAAGTAGCTAAACCCCTACAACTTGGGGTTGTGGGAAACATGAGTAGCTATCTTTAAATAACCCATAATATTTGCGTTTCTTTGATTGAACATTTGCATGTATTATCCATTTTCCTTCAGAATGCTTGTTGTTTGGTGGTGGACAACATCAAACCCCACCTAGTGTCTTGATCCCGACCGGTGGTGATGAATAGGAAAAGGAAATGAGTGACATGATTCGATTGCTATGTTCTCGTCTAATCAACCAAACCCGACCAAGGAGAGGTTGACTGGGACAATAGGTAATAGTTAGTTGGCACACCATGATTGCTGACTAAGCATCATGGTGAATTTCGACCTTCACCTTCACAAGAGGACTGAAAGAACCTAAGTTATCGTCCTGCATGCAATGTCACAATTAAGGTTATGTTATCTCGGGTATTCGAGTTAGTGAGTCATGGGGAGCACAATTCCCAAGTTTCTCCTCAAATTGATTGTCTCTTCGTGATATTAGTATAGTTTTTGTATTTCTTTCTTTCCAATTTGCAACCCTCCCCTATTCTAGAGAATGTAGTCGATTGATACTTGAAATGATTGTTGGTGAGTCAATTTGGTCAAACCTGTATTCCCTATGGATTCGACCCTAGCCTCTGGTTAGGTTTATACTTGATAGTGAATGCTTTACTGTTGGAGCATGAATAGAGCCTAGTCTACGACCCGTAGCCACGGCTATGAGTCATTAGTGTGCCTCGTACCTGATTCTAGTATAAACTTTTGTAAGGTACCTGTGGACTATGCGACCACATTATGACTTGTAGTCTTTACTATGAATCATACCAAGGCCTTGTACCTGCAACCTGCAACTCATGCAGTGGTTGATTTTCGATGTGTGTTTCCTTTTGCTTTTATTTCTTTTTGTTCTTTTTATCTGTTTTATCGTTGTCCAGATAGTCTGGGGCTAATTATGGGTTTATGATGATAATTTTAGGAACAATGGCTCCCAAAAACAGAAATGTTGCTATCAAGGCTTTCAACAAGAGGCTAATGGATGAAGATTCAAGCGGCGAGCATCCAGATGGGTCAAATGAGCAAACCAATGTCTATATTGACCCTGAGGTGCAGGTGCCTCAGATGAGAGCTCATATGACTCAGACCTCGATGCAGGTAGAGAGTGCCTCCAAGTCTAATGAGGAGGGAAGTGAAGATTGGTCTGAGTTAGATGATGTGCATTAGGACAGGGGAGCAACCCAGTCCTTGTTCGACTCATCCATCTCTGCTATTGATCCTCAGCATCAACGATGGAAGATCGATGGCATGGAGGTTATATATAGACAGGGGCTAGAGTTGAAGAGGTAAGGGAAGCCCGTACGACCATTTTACGAGGAGCCCCGACTAGTTGTTTCTGACCTGAGTCATGTCCCAGCTTTGGAGGCCAAGATAGACAGACATGGGCTCAGGTGGTTGACGGTAAAGCTTGTAAAGTAAGCCCCACTTTTAATATGGAAGTTCTATGTTGCTTGTGTTGCTACCATTCTACGGGATCTTCCCGGGGGAAGAGAGCTATTGAGGAGCCCCAATTGAGAGAGGTTCTAGTTAGAGGCCAACCGGTGGACATATCAGAGGAGCCCATTCGCCGAGTATAGTTCGGTTCCACCTGCATTGCACCACATTCCACAGCCGAGTACGACAGCTGGATAGATAAGATGAGACGGGCTGTGATTACAAAGAACATGGACAAGAAGACTAACCTCCTGAGATGGGTAGCCAGCTAGATAGTTGAGGGCGGCTCCGAGACTCATGGGTCACTATACACACCGAGCCCACCTTGAAGTCCTCTCTCTCTTTCCCCGCCAAATTTTTGTGGGCTATCGTCCAATATTGAATCCTACCCATATTTATTGATAATTTCATCACTTTGGAGCGAGCGATTCTATAGCCAGCATCTTAGCCAGCTATGACATTGATTGGGACCGTGTGATGATCGAGCAGATTCACGAGTCAACACTCTGGAGGAACACATGCATGCCCTTTCTAGTCCTGATCCATAAGCTATGCATGGAGGTCGGGTGAGATCTCCCTCCATCTTGATCCACATGTTGAGGCCCTTAAAATCATGGATCTCAACCTGATCAAGACTAATAAAAACCCGATGGCTCTCCAGCGGGCAGCACCTCCCCATATGCCTAAGCCTTTTACTCTTGAGCCACTTGCAGAGGGTTCGACTCCAGCATCCACTACTACTCCTCCTGCACCAAAGCAGCCTGCAGCAGTTGACATCGATATGGGTCCCTCAACAGCCACTCCTACACCAGAGCCATCCACATCTCAGGTTCCTTCTGCAGACTTTCCTATTATGTTTGCTCTTGCTTTTCAGGCTATAGTTTGCAAGTTATCCAGGATAAAGGCCCAACTAGCTCAGCTGATGTAGCAGATCAATCCCTAGGTTTGGCAGACAGTTCAAGCATCAGAGGAGAGATCCAAGGAGTTCACCATCTCAGTTATGGATCAGAGAATTGCTACAGTAGATACCAGGGTCGATGCTTCTGAGGCTAGAGTGTAGAAGAGACTCGATGGGATCCAGTCTGCAGATTTGTCAGCCTTTTATCAAGAGATGATGAAATTCAAGGCTGGCCTGATTACGTCTTCGGAGGCTCCAATCACCTTTCCTGAGGCTACACCTGTCGATGAGCCACTATTTGATATGTTTGAGGAGAACCCACCGCGTGCTTCCAGGATGAGACCGATAGAGGAGACTGATGCAGAGGAAGGGCATAAGTGGCAGAGGACCTCCAATGAGGATGAGGAAATAGAGGAGGCGATGACCAGATTTGGTGTTTGGGCATCGAGAGAGGGAGAAGAGCAGTTGCAGGCCCAGGAGCAAGATAAAGTGCTATACATTGGCTCATCTAGCATGGTTGCAGCCCAACCTACCAAGGAGAAGAGACCCACTCATGACCAGCCAGATGTTGGTGCTTGAGCACCATATGATGTTTGTTCTTTTGGTTGACCCCTGTTTTCATTTTGTTTTTGTTATGTACATTTGAGGACAAAGTACATTTTTCTGGTGGGATGTGGGTAGTTATGGACTAGGGTGAAGTCTGTGTAGCCTTTGGTCCGTAACTATCCTAGTTTTGATATCCCAAGGTTTTCTTGCCGTGTTGTTTTATCTCGTGGATGATTTTTATTTTTATGTTGAACCAACACGCTTTAGGTGTTTTGGATAATTTGTTTGATGTACAGTGATTAAACTTTTGGCATGTACATGGTTTTGAATAATTTTTATTAAATGTTTTGGAAAATTGGTAACCACATAATTTTTGTGATTGTTGGTTATTTTTGAAATCTTGCATGTGTGAATGGTTTGGCAATTGTTGTTATGTCTAAGTGAAGGAAAGTTGATACTTGAAGCATGATCTGTGAGTCCATGATTGGCTGTGTATGCAATGCCATGTGTGTGTGAGCTAATTTTGTTTTGTTCATGCTTTGTGTACTGATTCAGAATTTGCCTTGTTACTCTGAGCTAGACTGGAGATTGTGTGGAATGGGAAGGGATCTTAGGTCATTGTTCCTTAATTTAGTCCATTTTTGCCTAAATAACCTATCGAATGAAAGAGTTTGCCCCTTGTTCCAAATATTTGAGCCTTACATGTACCTTTTCTTTCTTAATACCTAACTAGCCTAACCTTATCTAGTGAAATACCTTGATATTGGCTCTGATCTATCCTTGAACATTGTGAGCATTGATTGAGGCAAAAAGCCTAAGTTGAGGGTGACTACCAAAAGTGTCCATGGTTTAGGGATTGGATATTGTATACTTCACCTCAGGCTAAAAGCCTAAGTTGAGGGTGGCCTACATTGTGGTATAATAGCAAAAATAAGGTGATTATTTGGGAATAGAAAAAGGAATGAAAAGTCATGTATCGGGTAAGAGAAAAAAGAGGAAAAGATGCCTTAGAATGATTGAAAAAGCAAAATGAGTTTAAAAATAAGGCACAAGCTGAAAAATGAAAAGAAAGTACCCCAAAAAAGCTTGAAATAAAGAATAAGGGAGCACAAAGTTAGAATGGTTGAGTTGTTAAGGTGAAAGTATTGAAAGACATGGTCAAGGTTGGCCTTTAGTCTCTAATTCCCCAAAATGCCGCACCCAAGCCCCATGAGACTACAGTACAAGCCTATGAAGTCCTAAAGTGATCCTAATCCAATTAGTCAACAGTCTGGGTTGTGAGTGTATGGGCAAGCTTATGGTATTGGTCATCTTGCATGAATTCTCATTTGTGAGAGTGAGTATGCTTGCATAGTCCCTTAATCAACTTTGAAGACTTATTGAGTGAAAAAAGTGACTTCTTTTTTGTGAGGGCATTTGTATTATATGGTTAGCATGTGACTTATTCAGTGATTGCGGATTGTTGATACTCCTTAACTTGTCATAGTTGGATTGTCAAATGCATCAATGTGCCTTGATTTGCTCGGTAGCTACATGACCATATTTTGAAAGTGCTAGTATAGATACCTGAGTTAAAATTGAGTGAAGTATATGCTAGTAGAATGATTGCTATGTATTTCTTACTATCTATCTAGATTGAGTCATCGCTTGAGTACAAGCAACAGTTCTAAGTTGAGGGTGTTGATGTGCTGTCAAAATACAACACATTTGGTACCTAAATCATGAATTTTATGTGTTCTTAATGCAACTTTTATGATTTTATTGTGTTTTTGTGTTGTTTTTGTAGAAAGTACAGATTGGCTTTTATTTTTGAGAGAAAGTTATAGATTTTGCTGATATTTAGGACACACGGTCGGACCTACGAGCCGTAGCCCAAACTACAAGTCATTGTGTTCCCCTCGTAGCCAGTTCTAGTGTTCAAATGCAGAATCTAATTTTCTGAAGGTCAGCTATATGAGGCCCACCTACAAGTCATATGTGTCACTACAACTCGTAGGAGGGGGCTCCATAGCCATTTCTAGTGTTGCTGAAAATTGGACCAAGAACTGCAAGCATGGACTAGGAGTCGTAGACCAAACAATGACTCATAGTATTAACCATACTAGTCAAGTCAAAAATACCAAGTGCTGACTATAAAATCTCAATTATGACTCATAGATGACCCTACGAGTTGTACCTACGAGCCGTAACTATTGTCGATCGGATTTTTTAATTTATTTTAGGTGCCATTTTGTAAATAATATAAATAATATATATTAGGGTTTTTAGTGAGGGTTCAGCAGATTTTACAAAAACAGAGAATATTTTGTAAAGAGAATCTTTAGGTTTTAGAGTAGAAAATTGAGGTTTTATCTTAAAGGCCCAATTTGGGGATTGGAATCACTTGTAAATCAACTTCATCATTCAAACTTGTGAATCCAAATTTAAGGTGGTTTATTGTTTCTTCATTTTCCTTGGGTAATTTCTCAACTATGTTTGTTTTATTCATTATTTGGTTTCTTGCCCAAGCTATGAGTAGCTAAACCCCCACAACTTGAGGTTGTGGGGACCATGAGTAGCTAGCTTGAAATAACCTGGATTATTTGCATTTATTGAGTTGGGTATTTGCATATATTATACATTTTTCTTCATTTTGCTTGTTGTTTGATGGTGGCCAACACCAAACCTTGCCTAGTGTCATATCCCATCTCAGATAGTGATGAATAGTAAAAGGAAGTGGGTAACATGATTCGATTGATATGTTCTCGTCTAATCAACCAAACCCGACCAAGGAGAGGTTGACTCGGACAATAGGTAACGGTTAGTTTGGCACACTATAGTAGCTGGCCAAACACCATAGTGAAATTTGACCTTCACATTCAGAAGAAGGTTGGAAGAACCTAAGTTACTGTCCTACATGTAATGTCCTGAATGAAGTTGTGCTATCCCGGATATTTGAGTTAGTGAATCATGGGGAGCACAATTCCCAAGTGGCTCCCCAAATTGATTATCACTTAATTTAACTAGTTTAGTCTTAATTTATTCAAACCGATTGTAAAAACCCCCATTCTAGAGAAGAGTTGATTGATACTTGAAATGATGGCTAATTAATTACCCCATATTCCCTGTGGATTTGACCCTAGCCTTTGGTTAGGTTTTATACTTGATAGAAACCGCTTTACTATTAGAGCGTGACCATCAATAACTTTTGGAGGGCCTTATATACCCCGGGAACTAGTTTCTTGGAATAATTGAAGAAGTTTCTTGAAAGCCCTAGCTTTTGCCCCTTTGAAACTACGTTTTGAGTTCTTAAAGTGTTTTGAAGTTGATGATATGAATAATTACGTGGGGTTTAATTAGGTGAAAACTTACAAGTTTAGGCTTAAAAAGGTGAGAGAGAAAAAAATATTCGTCTTTAAAATTGTTAGTTGGGTCTTCTATGAGACCCTCTACGACCGATAGGGAGTTTTTAGTAGACTTTAGGGCAAATTTCAAGGTCTCTGGATCACTTTACGAGCCCCATTCTATGACCCGTAGATTGGTCCATAAAGTTTGGGAACAAAATGTGAAGTTTCAGTACTTTTGCTACGAATTAGCAGACGGGTCGTACTCTGTTTTACGGCCTGTAAAAGGGTTTTGTAAAATGCACTCAGCTTAGGCAGTCTTCAGTAAAACAGTCATAACATTTGACTCCAAACGCTAAATAAGGTGAAACAAGATGTATTAGAAAGCTAATTCAAAGGGATTTCATTTGGTAGGTCATGGAACATCTTGTTCTTTGTGTTTTAGGAGTTATGGTCATTTAAAATTGACCCTTGCATAATTTAAGACTCGAAATTCAAATTATAGGAAAGTTTTGAACTCGACTAAGCACTAGAGGTCTCTTATGACCCTAATGCACTTCCCACACATAAGGGTAAGGCTTAAATTATAGGTAAATATGAGGATGGAGTTATAGGTTGTCATAATATCTCCCCCTTGGGATCATTCGTCCTCAAATGAAGGTGATACAGGGGAATATACGCATGCGTGCTACTCATGAACTAGTTTATCAACAAGAAGCTATTCAGATATCTTGTTACTCATATTTATTAATGTATCTCAACTCAATGGTAGGAATAAGGAATGTTACCTTCATGGTTGTTATTGAAAGGTGTAAATAGGTGAAGATATCTAGCTTTCAGATCTGCCTCAGCTTCCCAAGTGGCTTCCTCAACGAACTAGTTCCTCTATAATCCTTTAACAGAAGCAACTTCCTTGGTACTCAATTTATGAACTTGCTGATCTAATATCTGAAATGAGATCCATTCATATGATAAGGTGTCTTTGACCCCAATACTCTCTATAGGTACAACTAGTGCGGGATCTCCCAAGCACTTCTTAAGCATAGAAATGTGAAATACTGGATGAATAGCAGCTAACTCTGGTGGCAATTACAATTCGTATGCCACATTACTAATCCTTCTAATAATCTGATATGGGCTAATTTATCAAGGAAAGAGCTTCCCCATTTCCCGAATCTCATAACTTCCTTCATCGGTGAGACATTTAGGTACACCCAATCATCTACCTCAAATTTCAAATCTCTCCTTTGAACATCGGTATAAGACTTTTGTCGGCTTTAGGCTGTCTTTAGTCTTTATTGAATAATTGTTGCCTTCTCTATAGCCTGATAGACTAAATCAAGTCCTATCAATCCAGCCTCACCAATTTCAAACCACCCGATAGGCGATTTACACCTCCTCCCACAAAGGGCCTCATATGGTGCCATTTGTATGCTAACTTGGAAAATATTGTTATAGGAGAATTCAATCAAGGGTAAGTGATCATATTAGTTACCTATAAAGTCTAGAACATATGCCCCCAACATATCCTCAAGAGTCTGAATGGTCCGCTTTGCTTGCCCGTCTGTCTGAGGATGGAAGGCTTTACTAAGATTCACCTTCGTACCAAGCCCTTTCTAAAAGGACTTCCAAAATTGTCCTGTCAACTAGGCTCCTCTATCTAAAATAATGGATATAGGAACCCTATGCAATCTAATGATCTCCTTAATGTAGAGTCTGGCATAGTTCTCAGCTGTATCGGTTGTCTTGACAGGTAGAAAGTGAGTTGACTTGGTCATTCTGTCTATTATTACCCATATCGAGTCATGTTGTCTAGGAGATCAGGGTAAGCCTATTATGAAGTCCATGTAAATCATTTCCCACTTCCACTCTAGAATTTTAATATTCTGGGCCACGCCACAAGGCCTTTGGTGCTCCACCTTAACTTGTTGGCAATTCTGGCATCTGGACACAAACTCTGCAATGTCCTTCTTCATGCCACCCCGCCAATAAACCTCTCATATATCTCTATACATTTTTGTTGCACTTGGTTGAATAGTGTATCTAGTTTTATGAGCCTCCTCTACAAACCTGTCTCTAAGGCCATTAACACTTGGTGCACACAATCTACCTTGGTATCTCAGGACCCCATCTCTCTCTTATGCGAACATTAACACTTTTTGCTTCTGAACATCTTCTTTCATCTGAAGGAGAATAGGATACTGATATTGCTTTTCTTTTACCTCTACCACCAAGTATGGCTATGTCCCATTTTTAATAATCACACCACCTTCGTCAGAATCTTCAAATTATTCTCCCAATCGTGTCAGTCTATGTACTTCCTTAGCTAGATCTTTCTTTCCATCCTCAATGTGTACAGTGCTCCCCATAATATACCTGCTAAGAGTATCAACTACATTAGCTTTACCTGGGTGATAGAGGATGCTTATGTCATAATCCTTCAACAGCTCCATGATGTGCTATCAAAATACAACACATTTTATGTCTAAAACAAATGATTTTGCAAGTTCGTAATGTGACCATTTATGGTTATTTATGTATTTTGTGTTTGTTTTTATAGAAAATACAAGTTGGCTTAATTTTGGGAAAAAATAGTAGATTTTGTTGAATTTGAGGATCTACGAGACCCACTACGAGTCATAGCCCAAGCTACGAGTCATAGGGAACGACTGTAGTGATTAACAACTTCCAAAAAATCAAAATCTGCGGAATTAAAGTTCAGTCATATGAGCCCAGGGTACGAGTCATAGAACAGACCACAACTCGTAGTAAAAATCGTAGCAGTTAAATCCAAAATGCTAAGAGCCGACTTCAAAAGCCCGATTACAACTCATAAGTCACCCTAAGAGTCATACCTATGAACCATAACTGCTTCCGACCAACTTTTCTTATTTATTTTAAGGCCTTTTTTTAAATAGCATAAACAGTTTGAGTTAGGGTTTTAAGAGGAGAATGAGATTGTGGAGAATTCAATATTTTTTCTTGAGAGAATCTTTTAGGGTTTTACAGTAGATTTTTAGGGTTTCACTTTGAAGAACCAATTTAGAGGATTGGAATCACTTGTATTTTAACTCCATTATTCAATCTTCTGAATCCAAAAATCAAGGTGGTTTATTGTCCTTCATTTCCTTTAGTTAATCTTTGAACTATATCTATTTTATTCATTGTTTGTGATTTTTCCCTAGCTATGAGTAGCTAAACCCCTGTAACTTGGGGTTGTGGGAACCATGAGTAGCTAGATTGAGATAAACCCAAATTATTTGCATTTCTTTAATTGGGTATTTGCATGTATTATTCATTTTCCTTTGGATTGCTTGTTGTTTTGTGGTGGCCAACACCAAGCCCCACCTAGTGTCATGATCCCGACCAAGGTAGTGATGAATAGGAAAAGAAAATGGGTGACAAGATTCGATTGATGTGTTCTTGTCTAATTAACCAAACCCGATTAAGGAGAGGTTGACTGGGACAATAGATAATGGTTAGGTGGCACACCATGGTTGCCAACCAAGCATCATGATGAAATTCGACCTTCACCTTTATAAAAAGGCTAGAAGAACCTAAGTTACCATCCTGCTTGCGATGTACCAATTGAGGTTATGTTATCTAAGGTATTTGAGTTAGTGAATCATAGGGAATATGATTTCCAAGTTGACCCTCAAATTAATTGTCTCTTCAGGATTGTTAGTTTAGTTTTTTAGTTATTTCACTCCAATTTGCAAAACCCCTCCACTTTAGAGAATATAGTCGATTATTACTTGAAATGATTATTGGAGAGTCAATTCACTCAAACCCCGTATTCCCTGTGGATTTGACCCTAGCCTATGGTTAGATTTATATTTGATAGCGGCCACTTTACTGTTGGATCGTGAACATCAAAATTTATGACGCCATTACGGGGAATGCAGACAGGTTTTTAACTTGATTTCACTAGTGGTTAATTCAAGTGTTAATTTTAGATTCTCTTGTATTTTGTTTTTCATTTTTGTTAGTTCTTTTTATATAGGAACATTGCAGAGGTCTTTTTTTTCCTAGCCAAATTTTGATATTCAGTAGGATACTAAGCAATGGCCAGGGAACAAATTTTCATCACAAGTGATCTACTTCAATTACTATAGAGAAGTGTTCTATTCTATGGTCAGCCATCTGAAGACCCTCTCTCCTATCTACAAAGGTTGTCACAGATATGTACAGAAGTTATGGAGCACGACATCCAACTTTGGACTCGATAGCAGGGCTTTTCCAATGACTCTCCGATGTGATGCAACAAAGTGGTGGTTCATGCTTCCTTAAGATGTGTGCACTAACTGGGGAGAGGTTCAAGAGTGCTTATAGCAACTTTCTATGATAAACTTGACAAGTACCAATAGCAGGATCAAATCGTCAACTTTCGACGAGCCCCTGGTGATTCATTAAGTGCAATTTGGGAAAGGTATAAAGGATTTATGGAGAAGGCCCAAAATCATGGTCTGTTAGATTATGAACTAGTGGCGAGCTTCTATCGAGCACTAAACTCTACACTACAAGCTCAAGCGGATGCTCTATTTGGAGGGGATTGTTGGTCATTTTTGAAGAAATCATTTGCTGAAGTCACTGAATATATGGACAAGTTTTCTGCCATTTATTAGATGTATCAACCACTTCATGAGCACCCAGCCACCCAAACTAGTACATCTGGGGACCATTCTAGCCAAGAAGGAATGAATAGATAAGACCCTTGGTTCAAGCTACCGCACTAACAATGCACTGTGGTGAATCTTCCAAGATTGAGGGCATGTTTGAAAAACTGATCAAGAGAATGAATACACAAGAGGACATGATGTAGGAAATAAAATTTGACATTATTAAGGTGGACTATAAAGTGAACCAACAAGCGTTGGCAATTGAATGACTTGATGACAAGTTTGAACTTGTTTCCACGCAATTGGAACATATGCAAGGTGATCGAAGGAGAAATACAAGAAATGGTGATAAGGGATAATCAAACTATGAGGAAGTCTAAGTACTCATAAATGACTAAGTCAAGCCACAACGCTGAACAAGGCACTTTTTAGGAGGCAACCCAAGTATTTTTCATGTTTTTGGATTATTTTGAGTTTATTTTGATTATTTGAATTTCTAGGTAGTGAATTGATTTTATTTTGACTTTGAAAACATCGAATCAGTTGTATTGTTTAAAGACTGGTGTATTTTGAGATGTTGGTTTGCAGGTGTTAAGTAAGTGCTGAAAGTTTGAAAAAAATAGTATTTAAAGCCTCTATGACCAGGCTTATGAGCTGTAGTGCACACTATGACTCGTAGTCATGCCTTGTAGAGGGTAACAGTGATGATCTTAAAGTTGGCACTCCTACTACAAGCCAACTTTACGACTCATAGTCCAAGCTATGAGTCGTCAATGGGGTTTGTAGTGTCCAGGTACGTTTTCAAAATTTTTCTAAGTCTTTAGTAACATACGAGACCAGGACCTACAGGTCATGGTCAGCCCTAGGACTAGTAGTTGGGTCCTCGTAGACCCGACTGTGAGAGTTTAAAAGTCAGCTCGGTTGGGGTATATTAAAGGTCAAAATTATTTTTGACCCTTAATTCCCCATTTTAAACCCTTATACTACCCAAATTTGGTCCCAAAAATATTTCCCCACACTGTTCTGATCAAATTCTCGGCATATCCACGCCATTTTTTGGCAAGTTTACTGGCGAGCATCGATAGTTAGGGTTGCTGCTTCTTTTCCACTTTCTCATTTTGTTCAACTGTCAATCGTTTTCTCTTGAGATATGTTCTTGGTTAAATTTTGAGCACAAACTTTAGTATCTTTTGAAATATTGAATTATTGTGTGCTTGAAACTAGTGTTGAGAGTACCCATATGAGAAATTATGCATATGAATGAGAATTGGGATTTTTATTGATTAGAATTCCCTAAGGTTGTTCTTATGTGTGAGATTACCCTTGTTGTTTGGTTGTGATGATTATATCTTGCCATATATATTATTGATCACATGCTTAAAATGAGTGTGCAAAGGTTGGTTGACTGATTAGCTCATGCTGATGTGAAATAATTTTGTTCTGACTGTGCTTGTTGGGTTGAATATAGTGTTTGAGAAGTCCTTTATGTGATTGGGCATCCAATCCCTTGAACTTCCATGTCTGTGTATTAGTACTGTTGTTGTAAGTTCTGGGATTGATGATTTTGTGTTGGAAAATTCTAGAATGTGTTGGGAAGTTAATATTTGCTTGATTGGCTTTGGGATGAAATCTTCATTTGGGTTTTAGATTGTTGTGCTTGTTATTTTGAGTGAAACAAGTGCTTCGAATATTGTTTGAATTATATTGATGATTCATTGTGGTTCATGTGGTGATGTTGAAGACACTATAGGTGTCTGATGTTCCCTACTACGAGGGCTACCTACGAATCATAGAAGGACCAACGAGTCATAGTGGCCCCTCGTAGGGAATAACAATTACCTATGGTCCCTTAACACTTGCTATATGAGACCCACTTATGGGTCGTAGTGTCCACTACGAACCGTAGTGGGGGTCTCATGAACATGCATTGTGTTTAAAAATGTTATGAGCCAGCCTATGACTCGTAGTCTCCACTATGAGTCGTACTTGTGGCTCATACCTATTTTGAGTTTGATTTTTTCTTAGGTACCTTTGGACTATGAGGTCACAGTATGACTCGTATGTCACCCTACGAGTCGTACCTAGACCTTGTACCCACAACCTGCAATTGGTGCAGTGTTGATTTTTTTGTGTGTGTGCTTTTTGATTTTGCTTCTTCTGATTCATTTCTTTGTTAGTGATGTTCGTTTGGAGCTCATTGTTGGTCCGTAATGCAAATTTCAGCTATAGTAGCTCCTAAGGGTAGAAAAGCTGCTATCTAAGCCTTAGGTAGGGGGCTATTAGACGAAGACTCAGGAAGTGAGCAGTCAGATGGGTCTAATGAGGAGTTGAACATACAGGTAGACACTGAGGCAAATATGCCTCAAATGAGAGCTAGGGCTGCACTAACACCGATGGTGGTTGAGAGTACCTCCCAGTCTGACGAGGAGGGCACATAAGAGGGAAGTGAGGATGTTTCTGAGTCTGACCGTAGGCCTCAGGAAGACACAACAGCATCCCATTCCTCGATTGACCCATCCATCTTAGCTCAGGATCTACATCATCACCGATGGGGGATCGAGGGAATGAAAGAGATCTACAACAAGAGACTGGAGCCAAAGGGATAGGGGAAGCCTGTCAGACAATTTCATGAAGAGTCCCGATTAAACTCAGGGTTGAGTCGTGTTCCTGCCCTGGAGGCAGAGATCGATAGACACGGGCTTTAGTGGTTATCATAGAGGCTGGGCAAGTATGTCCCACTTCTAGTCCGACAGTTCTACACCACCTATGCTGTTACAATCCCTCGAGATCTTCCCAAGAAAAAGAAGGCTATGGATGAGTCCCGTTGCACAGGGTTTTATTTTGTGGTCAGAGGGTTAATATTTCTGAGGTGACTATCCGCTGGGTATAGTTCAGGCCTAACTACAGGGATCCACAACACACAACCGAGTCTGATAGCAAAATAGATTAGATGAGGCATGCAGTGATCAGGAAGAATGTGGATTTGAAGACGGAGCTCCTCAGATGGGTGGCGAGCCAGATAATAGAGGGTGATGCCTAGCCTGCATGGATCACTGCACACACTGAGCCCATAGTGAAGTACCACTTATATTTTCGTGCTAAATTCTGTGGGCCATTATCCGGTCTCGCATTTGGCCTATATCCTCAGTTAATGTCATCACCCTGGAGCGAGTCGTGTTACTAGCCAGTATCTTAGCTGGCTATGAGAACGACTAGGCGCATGTCATGGCTGAGCAGATTCATGAGTCCGCGCTCTGGATGAATACATCATTGTCATTTCCTATTTAGATACACAAATTATGCAAGGAGGCTGGAGTGTGCATCTCTCTCTACGTAGACCCACACATCGATGCCTTTCACACTATGGATCCCAGCCTGATCAAGGCTGACGAGAATTAAGTGGCCCTCCAGAGAGCAACTCCTCCTCCCATTCCTGAGCCATTCCCTTACAAGCCATCTACCGAGGTCTCTACTCTAGTTGCCATTACCTTCACTCCAGCTGCACTAGAGTAGCCCACAACAGCTGATACTGAGATAGTTCTATCCACAACTACACCTGTACTAGAGCCATCTGTTTCTCAGGTACTATCTGTAGACTTTCCTATTATGTCTGATATTGCATTTCAGGCCATTGTTCGCAAGTTATCCAGGATAGAGGCTCAGCTAGCCAGGTTGATAGAGTAGAACAAGCCATGGTTTCGCCAGACAGTCCAGGTTTTAGAGGAGCGGGCCAAGGCATTCACCTTATCTGAGTTGGACCAGAGAGTTGCTGTAGTAGATGCTAGGGTCGACACTTTCGAGGCCAGGGTCCAGAAGAGGCTTGAGGGAGCACAACCTACAAATATGGATCTCATACAGCAGGAGTTAGCTAAGTTCAAGGCCGACTTGATGACATCACTATCAGCCCCGATCGTAGCACCGAAGGAGGCACCTGTGGGTGAGGACTTGATTGATCTATTCGAAGATCGCCCATGTGCTCTCGGGAAGAGGACTCTGGAGGGTGATGATGCAGATATGGCCCAGAAGAGATAGAGGACTGCTGAGGAGGAGGCGGAGCTAGAGGAGTAGATTACTGATCTAGTGATGAAAGAGTCTATACAGACGGAGCAGTAGAGCAGGCTCAGGAGCAACAGAGATTACATGGAGCCAGTACATTGAGTTCAGCTGCAGCCCAGACCACCCCAGAGGAGAGATCCCCTAAGGACCAGACTAATGCCGATGCCTGAGCACCACATGTATGTTTGATACTTTTGACCAGTTCTTGCTACTACTTTTGGATACTTTGTTCTCATTACTATTATTTTTTTGGATTATTTATTTTTACTGTGGTTTTTGGATAGTTGGTTTTTAT
>JAABOM020036877.1:0-16873 GCA_011800125.2 Solanum clarkiae
CCATTAATTTTACAAAAATTCACTTTTTTAATAATAGACTATAAGTACAAATTTTACCTAGAAGATCCAACAAGAAATAGGGGGAAAAATCTCAATACATACATATAATATATATATATATATATATATATATATATATATATATATATATATATTAGACAATACAACAATTTCAAGGGAGTCATAGTCAACATGAAGCAATTATATAGAATTTATACATCAAAAAATAACTCAAAAAGTTCACTTACAATTAAATAGTGAATGAAGTGCAAGACGAAGCAGTGTAATATTAGGTAATCATGATCCATATCTGTCCTATGATACACATCCGTTGACCAACTCATATCGGAACCCTTTGGGGGCCTCACATTTACCATGTATCCGCCAAAATGATTTCTCTTCAGCATTTATTTTTCATCTATATCTGGAATCATTTTCCTTCAACTCTATGCTATACTTTATCGAAATGTATCACCCAATAAAATTACCAAAATATTTATAGAGTAGAGATGTGCATGTAACACGTCTTCACATGCTCCATTTACGAATCTGAGACCAGATATGCAATCAACATGAAAAATTGAGTGGAAAAATGATCTCGTTCTAATTTTAGAGCCATCGGATCAAAAATAATTTTCGATTTGAGACGAATTCTAGTGTTGATGCCGCCCAAGGTGCAACATGCCTGGGACGGAGACCAACATTTGGTGTTTTTCAAAATTTTTCGACAGGAACTGGAAAACTCGTTCAAAAATTTTTGAAAAAAAATGTACATATTCGATGAGGACTAGGCAATTTCAAGTTGAGATTTTTTTTAATTTGAGGGCTATTCCAATCATTTTTCAACCCTCCTCAACTCAAAACACCGTCAAAATAGGTTGTTTTGATGCGTAAAAGGGTCTAAAACCCCATTCCTAAGCCATTCTAAGTTCTGGAAAGAGACTATGACTTGAAAGAAGAGAAAGAGAGCATAAGATCGAAGAATTCAGGGAGGATTCTTGAGAGATTGATTGTCTAAGCTTCATCCCAGGTATGTAAGGCTAAAATAAAAGCATGACATTGTTCTCTTATGTGCCCCATATATGGTCTTAGAAGTGAGTTGAAAGTTCTTGAGTCTAAATACATGATTCTTCATTATTTTCTTATATTTATTACATGTATTTCCACATGTTGATGATCATCACAAACTTGTTTTCTTGGATTGAATATTTTTCATGATATATTGCATAAACCCTATATGTTAATTATTAAAAGCATGTATCAAAGAAGATATGAATTGAGTCTAGTGCTTTGATTGAGAATGTTGATTGTAATTATGATTGTGAATGTGAGAATGATGATAGGTTGATAGTAGTTGATGGACCATGAGTCTTCCCAAATGAACTCTAATGATTTGTCTATTCAATTGCTCCCTTATGATTGTTCTAAGCCTTGAGCTATTAATTGAGATGTTGATTGATGAGATGATGAGAGTACCTATGAGACTAATTGAATGATGAAGTGCCTCCACGAGGTTGATTTGAAATGAGTTGTTTGAGATGATTTGATTGGATAGATTGTCTTATGAGCATTGAGCCTTGAGGGGAGCATCGAGCACCGAAAGAGTAAGAGTTAATCCAACTCGCACTCATCAAACTACGTAGCCAAGCATAGGTGAGGATTTGAACCATCACATTACATCATGGTTCCCTCTTGATAGAGTCCCTGAAACAATAGAGGACTTGTTTGATTTACTGGTGGTCCCTAGTGGATTCGATTTATTCCCTACCTAGCAAGTATGGAACGGCTGTGGCAACGTCAACATGATTGTTGTACAATCACTGACTCATAACTGATTATTGTCGGATAAGAGAAACTCTAAAAAAATTCTCACCTTAAGTACTCTGAGTCGAGATGAGATGAGTGAAACGCCCCAAAAATGTGTTTTGAAAATGCCCATAATCATAATTTTCATATATCTCAAAATCCATACGTGATATTGAAAATCCGACTTCATATTCTTGATCAGGGGATAAAATTGAGTGGGAGATGGGTATAATCCTGATTTTAGAGGACTCGTAGCGAAATTGCATTTTCGCCAACTTTTTAATTTTCAATGACTGTCTATGATGGCTCCGCGACACGGACCTGTCGCGGAGCAGTGTTGTGACTTCCTTATTTTTCCTGTTTTGGCCTAAGACATTGAGTTCTTGGCCCTATGCCTTCACATGTGTGAAAACACCTATACTTAGCCATTTTTCAACTCTATATCACTCAAGACACTCTCAAAACCCTCTCTAACACTTAGCCACATATTTCATCTAAATTCAAGTGTCCCAAACTCAATTTCGAATCTCAAGAACTTCATTCAAGCTTCAAGTTCTCATTAAAATCTATATCATGAAAACTTCCAAATTCAAGGTATGTGGGTTTTAACCATTGAGTCCTTTAACCCATGGTGGCCAACCTTCTTTTTTTAGAAAATAACATGTTTTCAAGTTATATTACTTATGAGTGTTATTTACTATGAGTTCTGATTACAAATTATGTTGGAGTTTACACTGTGAGATGGTTTATCTATTGTGACTATGCATGCTTTGAGCTATGAAACTATAGTCTATTATTATGCGTTTGATAAGGGATTTCAAGTTATTTTGCATGAGGGTTTCACTATGTGTTGGTGGGTTGATTGACATTGCGCTTTCTCACATTATTTTACACTTGAATTGCATGATTTTGAACTAGCATTGCACACCTGTCAAGTGTTTAATAAAATATCTTGACAAGGATTCTTGAGCTATTGATGATCTATCGCATGAGTTATGAATCAAGTGACTATATGATGATCAAGGGATTGTATGCATGTATTGAATTCATGAAAAGTATCTATAGTGTTGCAAGTTGACCACACCTTGTTGAGGGGGTGATCTGCCTTAACCACTTTGATGGGGGTTGCTATGCCCATCTACCATATTGAGGGGTATATACCTTGGCCACTTTGATTGGGGGTGCTATGCCCATCTACCATATTGAGGGGTATACACCTTGGCCACTTTGATGGAGGGTGCTACGCCCATCTTCAAATTGAGGGGTGGATACCTCAATCACCTTCCAAGGGGGTGATATGCCTTGGATTTCAAGTAATAGTTTGCTTTGTCTATGATGATAGTCTCTTCCTACGCATGCAATATATTCTATACAAGCATGTTTTACCTCAAGCTTTGATCATGCATGTCATGTTGTTATTATACTTATCCCTTGCTTATAATTATGCATTTTGACTGTGTTGTCCATCTCTTGTTGTATTGCATTGTACATACTTAGTATATTCAAACATACTCATGCATACTCTATGCCTAGACGATGTTATCATAGAGGAACAAGAGCCCCTCACGATCATTCTCAACGTGGCTAGTTTTGGCGTCTTAAATAGAAGCTTTGGTGAGTCCTCAAGTTCGGGGACACTAGCTATATGCTACTCTTGTTTTTTTTTTTACTTTATGTTAAACTCTTGATACTATGAGGGTGAGTCCAGAAAGTGTCTTGGCCCACGCTCAAATCTATGTTTAGAGGTGTTGTTGGAACAAATGCTGTACTTATGCTTTCAACTTTGACTCTTCCATGTTTTATACTATCAAAGACTTTCCTTGGTCCCTTTATCCTTATTTATACTTTCTTATTGTTGTTTATTTGCTTCCACGACCAAGGATGTGTAAATGATATGCTAAGAGGCTTGTTTGGGGTCCCTTCAAGTTCCCATTCGCCGTGTCACGTCTAGAACCTAGGCTTGGGTCGTGACAAAACTTGGTATTAGAGTACTAGGTTGTTAATGGTCTTTGAAATCTAACACACCACATCGATTAGAGTCTTATTCATGGTTGTGAAGTGTACCACAACTATGAGTAAGAGGCTATGAGGCATTTTAGGAAATGTTTCCCTTCTTCATGATCTATGTCGTGCTATAGAGGTTAAATTAAGGTTTTTTCCTAATGAATGTTCTTTGCTATTCTAGATTATGCCGATCCCAAAAGGAAGAAAATCCCGCACACCCAAGGAACAATCGTCTCCTCCCGCTCCTCAAGCTCCCTAAGATGGGGGAGTGGCTCATGAAGAGTTCCAGGATGCTATTACCATATTGTCTCATGCTATGGCCAACCAAATAAACTAAGGGGCCCAAGCCCCTCATGCTTCCATTTTGGCATCTAGGGTGAGAGATTTTACAATAATGAACCTATCAGAGTTCTATGGGTCTAAAGTGGATGAGGATCCTCAAGAATTTATTCATGAAGTGTATAAAGTGTTGTCTATTATGTGGGGTTACTTCAGAGGAAAAGGTGGAGTTGGCAGCCTACCAACTAGGGTGGCTCAAATTTGGTTCACCCAATGGAAGGTGGAGAAGAGGAACAATAATGTCATCCTTTGGGAAGAGTTCAAAACGACATTTCTGAATCGATTCTTTTCAATAGAGCTAAGGGAGGACAAAATAATGGAATTTATGAACCTTAAGCAAGGTTTCATGAGTGTGAGGGAGTATGCCCTCAAGTTCAACAAACTCTCTAAGTATGCTCCACAATTTGTGACCGAGCCGAGGTTTAGGATGAACAAGTTTGTATCGGGTGTGTCTGACTTGGTCAATGAGGAATATTGAACCGCCATGTTGGTAAGTGATATGGATTTGTCCCGCCTCATGACATATGTCGAACAATTGGAGTGGGAAAAACCTAGAAAAAGGAGAAATGGTGAGGCCAAGAGGGATCGTTTTGAAGGTAGATTCCAAAGTCCCAAGGATGATCGGTTTCATCAAGGCCAAGGGTCTTCCAATGCTCCTAATAGAAGGTTTGCTAATGATAACCCAAGATCCAAGGTAGTGGTGGTGTGATGCCTAATACTATGTGCCCATGATGTGGTAGAGGCAATAATGACCCATGTTTGAAGGATACTAATGCTTTCTATGGTTGTGGTGAAGTGGGTCATAAGGTGATAGATTTTCCTCGTAATTGAAACAAGGGTAGAGATGGTTGTCCACAAGGCCAAGGTGTAAATCCGGGTCCTAAGGGGAGAGGAGGCTAACAAGGAGGTGCCCAAAGGCAAAATCGATTATATGGTCTCCAAGGGAGACAAGGGGTGGATGAGGTACCTGATGTCATCACCGTTATGTTAAAAGTCTTTGATTTTGATGTGTATGCATTGATAGATCCGGGTGCCACTCTTTCTTTTATTGCTCCTTTTGTTGCCAAAAGCTTCATGTTAAACCCGAATTATTATGTGAGCTATATGAAATGTCTACTCTGGTTGGTGCATCCATTGTTTCTAGAAGAGTCTATAAAAATTATATCGTATTCATTTTGCATAAAATATTGCCTTGTGATTTTGTTGAGTTGGATATGGTGGATTTTAATGTCATTCTTGAGATGGATTAGTTGCATGCATATTATGCCTCTATTGATTGTAGAATCCGTAGGGTCAAGTTTCAATTTCCTAACGAACCCGTCCTTGAGTGAGAGAGTCATGATGTAGTGGTCAAGGGTAGATTTACTTCTTACATTAAAGGCCAAAAGTTGATTTCTAAGGGGTGTCTCCATCATCTTGTGAGGGTTAGGGATGTTGAATCTAAAGTCCTTCTTATAGAGTCAGTTTCGGTGGTTAAAGAGTTCCTTGATGTCTTTCCTAATGAGCTTCTCGGTGTTCCTCCCGAAAAAGGAAATAGATTTTTGTATAGACCTCCTTCCCGATACTCAACCCATTTCTATTCCCCCTTACTGTATAGCCCCGATGGATTTAAAGGAGTTGAAAAAGCAATTGAGATATTTGTTAGAGAAGAGTTTTATTAGGCTAGTCAATCACTTTGGAGTGCATCAGTGTTGTTTGTGAAGAAGGATGGTACTCTTAGAATGTGCATTGATTACCGATAACTTAGTAGGGTCACCATAAAGAATAAGTACCCTCTACCAAGGATTGATGATCTTTTTGACCAACTTCAAGGGGCTAGTCGCTTCTGTAAGATTGATCTTCGATCCGGGTATCATGAAGTGAAAATGAGGGAGTGTGACATTCCCAAGACGACCTTTCGGACTAGGTATGTGCACTTTAAGTTTGTGGTGATGTCCTTCGGATTGACTAATGCACCGGCTATCTTCATGGATCTTATGAATAGGGTCTTTAAACACTACCTTAGTTTGTTTGTGGTGGTTTTTATGGATGATATCTTGATCTATTCCTATAGTAAGGAGGTGCATGTGGATCACTTGAGGGTGGTGTTGCAAATCTTAAGGGAGGAGAAGTTGTATGCTAAATGTAAAAAATGCGAGTTTTGGTTGAAAGAGGTTGCTTTTCTAGGGCATGTGGTGTCAGGTGATGGCATTAAAGTGATCCTAAGAAGACAAAGGTGAATAGAAATTGGCCTATACCTTTGACTCCATCGGATATTAGAAGTTTCTTGAGTTTGGCGGGTTATTATCGGAGATTTGTAAATGGTTTCTCTTTTATTACTTCTCCCATGACTAAGTTGACCCAAAAGAAGGCGAAATTCATATGGATCGATGCGTGTAAAAATAGTTTCCAAACTTTGAAAGATAAGCTTGTCTTTGCTTCTATCTTGTCCCTACCGGAATGGTTAGAAGGGTTTGTTTTGTATTGTGATGCCTCAAGAATTGATTTGGGTTATGTTTTGATGCAAAATGGTAAGGTGATAGCTTATGCCTCTAGACAACTTGAGGTGCATGAAAAGAATTATCCTACCCATGATCTTGAATTGGCCACCGTGGTATTTGCTTTAAAAATTTGGCCTCATTATTTGTATGGAGTTCATGTTGATATGTTTATCAATCATAAGAGTCTCCAATATGTGTTTACTCAAAAGGATCTTAACACGAGATAAAGACGGTGGTTAGAACTCTTTAAAGATTATGATATGAGTGTGCATTATCAGCCTAGTAAGGAGAATATTATGGCCGATTCTCTAAGTAGGGTATCTATGAGTAGCCTAGACAATGTTGGTGATGGTGGCAAAGATGTGGCTAGAGAGGTCCATTGATTGGCTAGATTAAGTGTTAGGTTGGTAGACGTTGATAATGGTGGTGTAGTGGTTGTTGATGGTTCTAAATCTTCATTGGTTGAAGAGGTAAAAGCAAAACAAGATCTTGAACCCACCTTTCTAGAATTGAAGGCGCTTGTGAGAGATAGTCTGGTGGAGGTTTTCTCCCAAGGGGGAGATGGTGCCCTTAGGTATCAAGGTAGATTATGTGTACCCAATGTTGATGAATTGAAGAAGTTGATTTTAGATGAGGTTCATAATTCATCCTATTCTATTCACCCCAGTTCTGCAAAGATGTATAGAGATTTGAGGGAAGTGTTTTGGTGGGGTGGTATGAAGAGAGATATTTCTAAGTTTGTATACAATTGTCATAATTGTCAACAAGTAAAAATCGAGCATCAAAGGCTGGGTGGCCTAGCTTAAGATATAGAAATTTCTACTTGGAAGTGGGAGGAAATCAACATGTATTTTATGGTTGGGTTGCCTAATACTAGAAAGTATTTTGATTCCATATAGGTTGTCATTGATATAATGACAAAGTCGGCTCATTTCCTACCGGTCAAGACTACTTATGGTGCTGAAGATTATGCTAAATTGTACATTCATGAGTTGGTTAGATTGCATGGGGTGCCTTTGTCTATCATATCGTATCATGGTGCTCAATTCATTTCTCACTTTTAGAGGTCTTTCCAAAGAGGTCCTGATACTAAGGTTAAGCTTAGTACGGCCTTTCACCCTCAAATAGATGGCCAAGCCGAAAGAACTATCCAAACTCCTGCGGATATACTGAGAGCTTGTATTTTGGAGTTTAAGGGTAGTTGGGATGAACATTTGGCATTCATTAAGTTCGCTTAAAATAATAGTTATTATTCAAGCGTTGGTATGACTCCTTTTGAGGCTCTCTATTGTAGACGTTGTAGATCCCCGGTTGGATGATTTAAGGCGGGGGAGATGGATTTGTTGGTTCAGATTTAGTCTTGGAAGCCTTGAAGAAGGTGAGGTTGATAGGGGAGAGGTTGAAAACAACCTAAAGTAGACAAAAGTCATATTCCGATGTGAGGAGAAGGGATCTTGAATTTAAAATTGGTGATTGAGTCTATTTGAAAGTCTTATCCATGAAGGGTGTAGTTCGATTTGGTTAGAAGGGTAAATTGAGCCCAAGGTTTGTAGGTCCTTATAGAGTGTTGAGGAGGATTAGTAAGGTGGTCTATGATTTGGAGTTACCCGTTGATATGAGTATGATTCATCCGGTTTTCCATGTATCTATGTTGAGGAAATGTGTGGGAGATCCAAGTGCTATTGTACCTTTGGATGTTGTGGGTGTGGTAGAAGATAATTTGACTTATGAGGAGGTTTCAGTAGAAATTTTGGATAGACAAGTGAAGAGGTTGAGAAACAAGGATGTAGCTTCCGTCAAGGTTCTTTGGAGAAACCAACAAGTTGAAAGTACCACATGGGAAGCCGAGGTGGACATGCAAAATCGATATCCATATCTCTTCCACTCTATTCAAGCGTAATGTACTAACTTAAGTCCCCTATATTATCTCAAGTCTTAAGTTTCAGCCCTTGTGTCATTTTGTATCCATTCATGTTTATGTTGACAAGTTGATGGTGATTTTGATACTTGTGTTGAGATTTTTGAAAATAATGTTTAAATGCGTTTGTTGCATTCATGTTGGGCTGAACTCCTCATGATTACTTCTCTTATGTACATTTCTTTGACATTCAGAGATGAATGTTCCCAAGGCGGAGATATTGAAACGCTCCAAAAATACCCAAAAAATGTGCTGCGAAAATGCCCGTAATCGTAATTTCTATATATCTCAAAATTCGTATCTGATATCAAAACTCCGATTTCATATTCTTGATCGGGGGCAAAATTGAGCGGAAAATGGGTATAACCCCCATTTTAGAGGACCCGTAGCGAAATTTTATTTTTGCCAACTTTTCAATTTCCAGTGACTGTCCGCGATGGCTTAGCGATGCGGACCTGTCATGAAGCAGTGTTGTGACTTCCTTATTTTTTCTATTTTGGCCTAAGGCATTAGGGTCTTGGCCCCACGCCCTTACATACATAACAATACCTATACTTAGCCATTTTTCAACTCTATATCACTCAATACACTCTCAAAACCCTCTCTAACACTTAGCCAAATATTTCATCCAAATTCAAGTGTCCCAAACTCAATTTCGGATCTCAAGAACTTCGTTCAAGCTTCAATTTTTAATTCAAATCTACATCAAGAAAATCACCAAATTCAAGGTATGTGGGTTTCAACCATTGGGTCCTTTCACCCATGGTGCTCAACCTTCCTTATTATGAAAACAACATGTTTTCAAGTTGTATTACTTATGGCTATTATTTATCATGAGTTAAAATTACAAAATATGTTGTGGTTTCATGAAATAATGATTTAAAATACATGTCTACCTATTTTAAGTTTATACTATGAGATGGTTTATCTATTGTGGTTATGCATGTTTTGAGCTATGAAAATATAACCTATTATGCGGTTTGATAAGGGATTTCAAGCTATCTTGCATGAGCGTTTTACTATATATGTTGGTGGGTTGATTGACATTGCGTTTTCACATTATTTCACTCTTGAATTGCATGATTTTGAACTAGCATTGCATACCCGCCAAGTGTTTGATAAAATATCTTGACAAGGATTCTTGCCGTATTGATGATCTATTACATGAGTTATGAATCAAGTAACTATATGACGATTAAGAGATTGTATGTATGTATTGAATTTATGAAAAATATCTATAGTGTTGCAAGTTGGCCACACTTTGTTGAGGGGGTGATATGCCTCAACCACTTTGATGGGGGATGCTATGCTCATCTACCATATTAAGGGGCATATACCTTGACCACTTTAATGGAGGAAGGGGGGGGGTGCTATGCCCATCTACCATGTTGAGAGGTATATACCTTGACCACTTTGATTGGAGGTGCTATGTCCATCTACCATGTTGAGTGGTATATACCTTTACCACTTTTATGGGAGGCGCTATGCCCATCTACCAATTGAGTGGTAGATACCTCAATTACCTTCCAAGGGGGGTAATATGCCTTAGATTCCAAGTAATAGTTTTCTTGGTCTATGATGATGGTCTCTTCCTACACGTAATATGTTCTATACAAGCATATTTTACCTCAAGCATTGATCATGCATGCCATGTTGTTACTATACTTATCTCTTGCTTATAATTATGCATTTTGACTATGTTGTCTATCTCTTGTTATATTGCATCCTACATACTTAGTACATTCAAATGTACTGACACATGCTCTATGCCTACATGATGTTACCATGTAGGAGCCAGAGCCTCTCATGATCATCCTCTACATAGCTAGTTTCGGCATCTTGAAGATAAGCTTTGGTGAGTCCTCAAGTTCGGGAACACTAGCTATGCTACTCTTGCTTTGTTTACTCTTTATGTTGAACTCTTGATACTATGAGGGTGAGCTCGGAAAGTGTATTGGTCCCCGCTCAAATCTATGTTTAGAGGTGTTGTTGGAACAAAAAATACACTTATGCTTTGAGCTTTGACTCTTCCATATTTTATGCTATCAAAGACTTCCCTTAGTCCTTTTATCCTTATTTATACTCTCTTATTGTTTTTTAATTGCTTCCTCGACCAAAGATGTATAAATGATATTCTAAAAGGCTTGTTTGAGGTTCCTTCGAGTTCTCATTCATCATGTCATGTCTAGTCCCTAGGCTTGGGAAGTGAAATGAGATGAGTCGCTCTGAGATGAGTATGATTTAATTGATGAGGTTTGATGGGTTGGATGGGTTATTTGTCTACTCTTTGTTCTTGCTTTAAATAGACACTGACATGTTGATTTGTTATTATCCTTGATGTTGATTGTTGTTCCATATTTTTCTACCTATTTTGGTTTCATTTTGCTATTTTACATACTGTACATTCTACGTACTGATACCACTAGGCGCTGCATCATTTTATGAGGCAGATACAAGAATTAGATATCATCAACAGGTGCAGTGTTGAGGATCTTGGATGTTCAACTGATTGGTGAGCCTTCCCTACTTCGGAGGATTCATTGATTTTATTTTCATCTTACTTTAGAGTTAGATTTGTTTAGCTTTACCTTATTTGGATTTGCGGTAGCTATGGTTCTGTCATTGGCACTGCTTGATAGTGATAGAGGCTTTATAGACTAGAGCCAAATGTTGATTGTTAATATTGTGAGCTAGTTTTTCCTACTAGCCTTTCAATTATATTATTGTTTGAGATTAGATATGTCATGACCCAAGCCTAAGGCATAGATGTGACACAGCAAATGGAGATCCCGGAGGAACCCCAAACAAGCCTCTTAGCACATCATTACACATCCTTGGTCGTGGAAGTAATTATACATCAACAATACATAGAAAAAGGGGAAATACGGGGTTAAGGGACATCTTTGATACCATGGAAATATAACAATCCAATAGTATAGCATTAACATGCCATAAGGTTCCAACAAAATCTCTAATACATAGATAGGAGCAGGGGCCAAGACTATCTCCAGGCTCACCCTCATGGTTATAATTTTCCAACATAAGAAGAGTTAATACATAGCATAAATCAAGAGAAGTATGTCCTCTGAGTTGAGGACTCACCAACTTACTTAAGAGAAATCGTACTAGCCACATGGAGGAGGAGGATGATCAAGTGGGACTCCAGTTCGTACATGGTAACATCATATAGGCATAGAGTATTTGTTAGTATGTTTGAATGTACTAAGTATGTAGGATGCAATGCAACAAGAGAGAGGCAACATAGGCAAAATGCAATATTATAAGCAATGGATATCATAATAACAACATGTCATGTATGAATGATGCTTGAAGTAAAACATGCTTATATGGAATATATTCCATGTTTATAAAAAGACCATCATCATAAACCAAGCAAACTTAGTACTTGGAATCCAAGATAGACCACCCTTTTGAAGTGATTGAGGAATCAACCCCTCAATTGGTTGATGGTTGTTACACCCTACCATCTATGGTGATTGAGGTATCAACCCTCAATTAGTTGACGGCATGACCACCACCATCCCAAGTCATTGAGGAATAAACCCCCCAGTTAGTTGATGGGCATGACCATTCCCCATCAAAAGTGATTAAGGTATTGACCCCTCAATTGGTTAATGGGCATACCACCCCCATCTAAATGGTTGAGGCAATTTTTCCCTCCTCAACTAGGTATGGTTAACTTATAACATTATAGATACTTTGCATGAAATCAACACATATATACATTCCTTTCATTATCATAAAGTCATTCAAGTCATAGGTCATCCAATAGATCATCCATAGTTCAAGAAGCCAAAACCGGACATTTTATCAAACACTTGGCGAGTGTGTAATGTAGTATAAGATCATGCAATTCAAGAGTAAAATCATGCAAGAAAACTCAATGTAAAGCCACCCACTAGCACTTGGTAATACCTTCGTGGAAGATACATCAAAACTCTCTATCAAATCTCAAAATAGATCATAGATCCATAGCTCAAAACATGCTTAAACAATCATACTTTTTATGAAACCCCACATAGTTCATAGTTACATTCATAATAAGTAAGACCCACAAATAAATCAACTTAGAACAATACAATTTATGTAAAAAAGAAGGTTGGGCACCATGGTGAAAGAACGCAACGGTTGAAATCCATATGCCTTAGGCTTTGAGTCTCTTGAAATTGAGTTGGGAAAGAATGGAAGCTTGGAATGGAGTATTGAAATCCAAACTTGTTCTTGAGTTTCCTTGAATATTTGTTGGGGTCTTCTTAAAGGCCTTTGAGAGGATTCGAGAGTGTATTCAGGTTTAGATTAATGAGTTTGATCCTTTGGAATAGAGTTTAAGTCTTTTGGGAAGGTTAAGATAGCATTTGAAGTCTGAAAAGGTCACTAATGAATAAAATTCACGAAAACGCCATTAGTTAATGGATGGAAAAATTAGCAAAGTAATGCCCCACTGAGGCCTACACGAATCGTGTGGAACTCCACGGGTCATGTTGAGTGCCCGTGAGATGAGACTTGGTCAAAAGGTGGAGGTCAAAACACTTAGAAAAATTCACATCTCGTCACCCAAATGGGGACCTCTATGGGTTGTGTGAAGCTACACGATTCGGTTAGAGGTCCATGGAATCACACTTGGTGAAAACAATGTCTCCAAACCCCACGTCAAGGGCCAAGACTTGTGAGACATACCACGACCCATGTGGATGGCTGTGGCACAACACTTGGCCAAAAGCTCATCCCATGCTCACTAAGCTTCACTTGCACACACCCCACGGCTAGCCACACGGCCTGTGCCATTGGCTGTGTCACATGACTTAGACCAAAAATGGTCTTTTTCAGCTCAAGGCAGCCCAGGCGGCCCGTCCAAAGCCCCACTGCCTGTCAAGGTGCTCGTGTGGTTTCACTGCACGGGATAGTCTCACGAAAACGACCATAACTCCTTCATACGAACTTGAAATGAGGTAAACCAAAGTGTGTTGGAAAGTTAACTCAAAGGGTTTTCTTTTGACATGTCATAGTCGTCTAGTTCCAAGTGTGCTGAAAGTTATACTCATTTAAAGTTGACCTTGTCACAAAACAACACTCAAAACTCAACTCATTAGAAAGTCTTGAACTCATCTAAGTACTAGAAGTTTCCCACAACCCTAATACACTCCCAACCTAACCAAATGAGGGTTGAAACATGGATCTATAAGAGCATAGAGTTATAAGGTGTCACAAGATAGATGTGCCCATTTACTTTTCATTTGTCTTCCACTGATTAGTAGAATGTATGAATGAATGAATGTGATCAGGCCAAGTGATTCGCGTGGGGACTAGCAATAGTCTTGGTGTCGTCCGCATCTTGGGTCCCTTCTCGGGGGTTAACAAAGTTGGTATCAGAGCATGACTTCATGTGTCCTAGGGAGTCTATGAAGTCGTATCTAGTAGAGTCTTATTTATGGGTGTGTTGCTGACCACACTTGATAATCACAAGGTTATAGGACATTAGGAATTGTTTCACTTCTTTTATGTTCTGAATTGTGTGATGGAGTTACACTCTATGAAAAGTTCTATCCAAATTTATGCTATGTGTGTTAAAAAATCATTATCATGCCTCCTAGAAGAGCCGTCAGAGGTAGAGGACACCCCACTAGACAAAATGTAACCTACTTGAGCCTCAATGACAGGAGAAGCCTGTGGAACCAGCTGTCCCTGTTGCGCAACCCTTGCAAGATGAGGTCGCCAAAGCTGAGCTACGCCAGACTATTCAAACTCTAGCCTAGGATGTCACAACACCTGGTGTGAGACAAAGAGTGGGTTGACAGGGTGCCCATGAAATTTCTAGAGTCCAGGAATTCATCCTGAGTTCACAGGGTCTGCATCCACTGAGGATCCTGAGAACTATGTGGAGGATCTTCAGAAAGTGTTCCAAGTGATGCATGTGGATGATGCTGACATAGTGGAACTGGTTGCTTACCAACTCAAGGGTGTATCTAGTCTTTGGTATGATCAATGGAAGAAAGGTCGATGAGAGTTTTCCCCCGTGCTGACTTGGGCTATGTTCGAGGAAGCTTTCTTAGGGCGCTTCTTCCCAAGGTAGAGAAGCGAGGAAAAGGTAAGAGAGTTCTTGAACTTGAAGCAAGGCTCTATGACTATGCAAGAGTATAGGCTAATGTTTACACAACTGTCTCACTATACTCTGGACATGGTTACTGATATGAGGTTGGGGATGGGAATGTATGTTGATGGGTTGAATAGAAGGCCAAAGAGATACATGAGGGAAGTATTGCTTGTGAGTGATATGGGCATTAGCATACTGATGACCTTTGTACAATAAGCTGATGAGGAAAGGCAGCATGATAGACAGGAGTTCAAAAGTAAGAAAGCTAAAACATCCAGCCATGAGGTTGGAAATAAAGGCAATGGTAACCGATTTCCAGCACCATCATCTGCTAGTATTCCTGCGCCTATAGTCAGAAATGATTAGAGGTCCCAGAATGTTAGAGCCCATGGGTCCCAGTCACTAGCTAGTGTGGCTCAAGGTTCATGAGGTAAACCACCTTGTGGTATATGTGGCAAGTTACACAGAGGTAAATGCCACAAGGGGAGTGATGTATGCTACAAGTGTGGCTAATTAGGACACTATCAGAAAGATTGTCCACTGTAGGCTGACCGTGATCAATCTTCTACACCAGCCCTACCAGCTAAGGGAAATCAGAGAGGTGCTATATCAGGCATAAGTGGAGTTACAGACCGTTAGTATGCCATGGGTGGTCGACATGATTAGGAGAACTCCCCAGATTTATGACGGGTATGATTCGAGTCTTTTCTATTGATTGTTATGTTTTGATGGATCCTAGTGCCACATTATCTTTTGTAACTCCTTATGTGGCCAGTAGATTCGATAGAAGCCCTGAGAGTCTTCTTGAACCCTTTGATGTTTCTACTCCCGTGGGTGAGTCTATTTGTTCTGAGAGAGTCTATAGAGCTTGTGTAGTGTCTACCCATCATAGGGATGCTATCATTGATATGATTGAGTTAGATATCACTGACTTTGATATGATCGTTGGCATTGATTGGCTTCACACCTGTTGTGCCTCTGTTGATTTTAGAGCCCAAATCGTTAAGTTCAATTTTTGAATGAACTCGTTCTAGAGTGGAAGGGTGATTCCATAGCACCAAAAGGAAAGTTTATCTCATATCATAGATCCAAAAAGATGATTGTTGAGGGTTGTATTACCACCTTGTGAGAGTTAAATCTGATGATATTGGGTCTCCTCCTCTTGAGTCAGTCTTGATTATGAATGAGTTTCGTGAAGTGTTTCATGAGGATCTTCCTGGAGTCCCTCCTGATAGGGAGGTTGACTTTGGGGTTAATGGTCTTTCCAATACCCAGCCTATCTCAATTCTACCTTATAGGATTGCCCCCGCTGAGTTGAAAGTTCAATTGAAAGATTTTTTAGAGAAGGGCTTCATAAGGCCAAGTGTTTCTCCTTGGAGTGCCCCTATCCTATTCGTGCGAAAGAAAGATAGGTCTCTCAGAATGTGTATTGATTATAGGCAACTAAACAAGGTCACGAAAAAGAATAAATATCCTCTCTCAAGGGTAGAGGATTTGTTTGATCAACTTTAGTGTGCCTCTTATTTATCAAAGACAAACCTCAAATCTGGCTACCACTAGTTAAAAGTGAGGGAATGTGATATTCCAAAGACAACTTTTAGGACTAGATATGACCATTTTGAGTTCTTGGTCATGTCTTTTTGGGTTGACAAATGTACCTGTAGCCTTCATAGATTTGATAAATAGGCTGTTCAGATGTTACATTGCTATGTTTGTGATTGTGTTCACCAATGACATTTTGGTGTATTCGAGAAATGAAGAGAGCATGCAAATCACCTCAGAATTGTCTTCTAAATAGTTAAGGACCATGAGTTGTATGAAAAATTCTTGAAATGTGAATTCTGGCTTAAGTCAGTGGCTTTCCTAGGCCATATTCTCTTCGGTGATGGTATTCGAGTAGAAGCTCAGATGATTGAAGCAGTTAAGAACTGGCCCGGACCGATCTTTCTAACATAAGAAGTTTCTTGGGGTTGGCAGGCTACTACCACATATTTGTTGAGGGTTTTTTCCTTATTCATACCATTGACTAAATTGACTAAAAAAGAGGTCAAGTTTTAGTGGTACGATGAATATGGGCAAAGTTTCCAAGAGTTGAAGACTAGATTGACTACTACACCAGGTCTAAACTTGCTCGATGGAACAGAGGACTTTGTGATCTATTGTGATGCTTCTAGAGTTGGATTGGGATGTGTGCTGATGCAGAGAGGGAAATTG
>JAABOM020036888.1:0-16871 GCA_011800125.2 Solanum clarkiae
ATATGATGATGATGAAAGTAAACTCAAGTTTGTAAATTTCATGCCCAATCAAAGTTGCTTAGGTGTTTCTCTTAACCGACATACCTCCCACCACCTTAAGTTAGGTGATGCACAACGAATCGGCACCATTGCCAGGCCTATCCTTTATGTGCCACGAGATAGGACGATCAACTCTCTCTTGGACCCAGGGTAAATGTCCACTTATGGGACAAGAGTCACCAGAACGATGCTGTATGACTATCCTACGCTGGCAACGTAGTTTTGTAGGTTAAAGTAAAAGTATCCTCGCTCCCCGCTCGGTGTTCGATACTCGTCCCAAGACTAAAATATGTTCAAATCCTCATTTAACTCCATCATCAATACTCAACTCAAAACTCAAAACTCAACCTCAATAGAGTTATCTCAACTCATCTCAAATGTTTATCAATTTATTCAGTCAAATACAAGTACTCAACTCTAGTCAACCCACCAATTATGTAACCTATCATTCTCGACTCAATTCAAATGGTTATTTAGACTCTTTCAACTTTACCATCACGTGATGTAAAGAAGTTTATAATTGCTCAAGTTTAACATGCTTTCATGCTTAATGACTCAAGTATTCTCAATTCGTCATATTAACCTCAAATTCATTAAACTCATTTATATAGAATGTCATGCTCGTGTTTAAAACATAAATCTCAAGACATAGTATTCATGCAAGTAATAAAGTTCTCATATAATAGCAAGAGAATAAATATATTAAAACTCCTCCATCAATAACTTCTTTTAATCCTCAACTCAAATAAATAAAGTGACATATAGGATCTTTCGATTTAACTTTACATGCTTAAAATTAATTTGTAACGCATTGTAAATAATATTATCATGATAGAGTACTTAAAAGTACGTAAACATAAGTTCATTTACATAAAATATCTTATCATAAAAGATATAGAAAGTAGGAGGAACTTACTAGAGTAAAATAGCCGATAAAATCTAACTGAAAAATAAATATGAAGAATAAAATTCTTCAGGCTGAGACACAGATATTTCACTCTCTTTAAGGAGATTCAAGCCCACTACGATAAAATAAAAATATTTTTGTTTGAAATATATATTTCTTATGATTTTTTTCTTACTTGTTTCTCACTTCTGTTACATCTTAAAATGAGCAAAATGCTCAGTATTTATAGAGGCTATTTTTCCTCTTCAGCCGCTCCAAAGGAGCAGAGACAAACTAATGTACACGGTAGAAAAGTAATATAAAACAAAAGTTAATGGAACTTAAAGGAGTAGCATATTAACAAAAAGAAAACTTAATGGATGATATAATGGGGCACTATATATATATATATATATATATATATATATATATTAAACAATTGTCCCCACGATTCTCCACTCAGTTTTTTTCTCGAGATTTCATCGTTTGGCTTGTTTCATTGTTCCAAGCAACTTTTCCTTATGACATCTTCAAATTCTGATCCGAACTCTACGAAATAATTAATTTATATACTTTTCTTTTTTAAAAATCTTCCTTACACTATTCCAACTTAAGTAGATGAAATTTTGGGATTGTTACATTATCTTCCCCTTGGGATCATTCGTCCCAAATGAAGAGAATATAGTTTAAGACACAAATCTCTTATGGACTCTAACAATCAATCATCCCTTGACTTACTCATGAAATCAATCAAATAAGAAATACAACAAGTATAATAATCACATCATGTTAATAAGTCATATCGATCCTCACTCGAACTCTAGAACTCTATCATATTTAGGAATGAAAGAGAAAAAATTCAATGAATAGGAATTTAGAAGGAATTGTTACCATCAATCCTCTCGTCATCTGCAGGCTGGAATAAAGGGGGTGTCCAGCGTTCATGTCCTCTTCCGCCTCCCAAGTAACTTCTTCTATGAACTGATTCTTCCACAATACCTTAACAAATGCAATCTCTTGATTTCTCAATTTTTGAACCTGACGATCAAGGATTTGGATAGGAATTTCCCCATAACTCAGACTATCTTTCATCCTAATACTCTCGACAAACACTACCAATCAAGAATCTCTCAAATATTTCTTAAGCATAGAAACATGAAAAATTGGGTGGATTGTTGCTAATTCTGAGGGTAGCTCCAACTCGTATGCAACTTTACCCACTTTCTTTATGACTCGATAATGGCCAATATATCTCGGACTCTGCTTTCCTTTCTTCCCGAATCTCATCACTCCCTTCATGGGCAACACTTTCAAATATACCTAATCATTGATCTCAAACTCTAAGTCTCTTCTTCTGACATCTGTATAAGATTTATGTCGACTCTGGGCAATCCTCAACCTCTCACGAATAGTCTTTACCTTTTCCACAGCTTGGTGAACCAAGTATGGTCCAATCAACTCAGCTTCACCTACTTCGAATCATCCAATCGGTGATCTACACCTTCTCCTGTAAAGTGCCTCGTACGGGGCTATCTGAATGCTCGAATGAATACTATTGTTGTAAGCAAACTCTATTAAAGGAAATGGTCATCCCAGTTACCTTTAAAGTCAAAAGCGCATGCTCTCAACATATCCTCCAGCATCTGAATAGTACGTTATGCTTGACCATCTGTTTGAGGGTGGAAAGCTGTACTTAGATTCACCTTAGTACCCAATCCCTTCTGAAAAGATCTCCAAAACTGAGAGTGAACTGAGCTCCTCTATCTGAGATGATAGGCAAAGGACTCCATGCAGTCTAACAATCTCCCTTATGTATAGTCGAGCATAATCCTCCACGGTATCAGTCGTTTTAACTGCCAAGAAGTGTGCAGATTTTGTCATCTAATAAACTATCACCCAAATCGAATAATACTGTCCGCGGGACCTTGGTAAACTTGTAAGAAAGTCCATATTGATCATTTCCCACTTCCATTCTAGAATTTCAATGTTTTGAGCTAACCCACTTGGTTTTTGATGCTCAACCTTGACCCGCTGATAATGGGGACACTTGGCAACAAATTCTGCAATATCCCTTTTCATCCCATTCCACCAATAGACTTCTCTCAAGTCTTTATACATCTTGGTGGAGCCAGGATGAATGGAATACCTGGAGCTATGTGCTTCAGCCATGATTCTCTCTTGAACATTGTCGATATCAGGAATACATCATATGCCTTGATACCTCAATACCCCATCCCCCCTTTGGCGAAGGCCATAACCTTCTGCTTATGTACATTATCTTTTAATTGTAATGAAACCAGATCTCGGTCTTGTTTTTCTTTCACCTCTGACACTAAGGATGACGCAGACCCATTCTGAACATTAAACCCTCCCTCATTATTCTCTTTAAGTTGTACTCCTAATCTAACCAATCTATGCACTTTCTTAACCAACTCTTTCTTTTTTTTTTTCACATGGGCAGTGCTTCCCATAGACAACCTGCTAAGGGCGTCGGCAACCATATTAGACTTACATAGATCGTAGAAAATGCTTATGTTATAGTCTTTGAGCAACTCAAACCATCTTCTTTGCCTCAAGTTAAGCTTCTTCTGGGTGAAGACGTATTGTAGTCTTTTGTGGTTCGTGAATACATTAACATGTGATCCATACGAATAGTGGCACCATATCTTGAGAGCGAACACCACTATTGCCAACTCTAAGTCATGAACGGGGTAGTTCTTCTCATGCACTTTGAGCTGTCTAGAAGCATAGGCAACAACCTTCCCTTTTTGCATCAACACGCATCCTAATCCCACTCTCGAGGCATCGCAGTAGATAACAAACCCATCAGTCCCATTAGGCAAGTTCAACACTGGTGTAGTAGTCAACCTCATCTTTAGCTCCTGGAAACTTTTCTCACACTCATCGGACTATTGAAATTTGACCTTTTTTTGAGTCAGTCTAGTCAATGGCGCTACTATGGAAGAAAATCCTTTAACAAACCTTCGATAGTAATTGGCCAACCCCAAAAACTTCTTATCTCATTTGGTGAGGTTAGTCTTTGCTAATTCTTAACCACCTCAATCCTTTGAGTATCCGGTTGAATTCCATTTCGAGAAACCACATGACTTCAGAAAGCCACAGACTTGAGCCAAAATTCATACTTAGAAAACTTTGCATACAACTTATGATCTCAGAGTAGCTGCGAAGCGATTTTGAGGTGTTTGGCATGCTCTTCCTCATTTCTAGAATAGACCAATATGTTGTCGATGAACACAATCATGAACGTGTCCATATATTGTCTGAATACTCTATTCATTAGGTCCATAATGGATGGAGGTGCATTTGTCAACCCAAACAACATCACTAAAAAGTAGAAATGACCATATCGAGTTCAAAAAGCCATCTTTCGGATGTCACATTCTCTCACTTTCAACTGATAATAGCCTGATCTGAGGTCCATCTTAGAGAAAAAAGTGTCACCCTGAAGTTGTTCAAATAGGTCATCGATTCTCGAAAGGGGATACTTATTCTTGACTGCCACTTTATTCAATTGATGATAGTCAATATACATTCTCAAAGAACCCTTCTTCTTTCGTACAGACAAGACTGGAGTGCCCCATGGAGAGATACTCAGCCTTATGAATCCTTTCTCTAATAGGTCTCTCAATTGTTCCCTCAACTCTTTCGGTGTTGCGAGGGCCATCCTATATGGCAGAATGGAAATTGGCTTGCTGTCAAGAAAAACATCAATCCCAAAGTCAATTTCTCTATCAAGAGGGATTCCAGGAAAATCCTTAGAAAAAATGTCAGGAAACTCATTTGCAATTGGGACAGACTCAAGAGAAGGGGACTCAACATTATCCGTCTTGACTCGCATGAGGTGATAGATACATCCCCTTAGAAATCAATTTTGGGTCCTTGAGGTAAGAAATAAATTTACCCTTTGGTACAACTGAATCTCCTTTCCACTCAATGACAGGCTCATTTGGAAACTGAAATTTCACCACTCGAGTTCGATAATCAACAGAGGCATAGCAGGCATTAAGCCAATCTATACAAAGGATTATATCGAAATCGACCATCTCTAACTCAACCAAATTAACATAAGTATCCCTATGATGAATAGATACAACATAGTTTCTATGGATTCACTCAGCTCGAATAAACTCACCAATAAGAGTAGAAAGAAAAAATGATTCAAGCAAACACTCAGGGAGAATCTCAAATCTACTCGCCACATAAGGAGATACAAATGACATTGTGGCACCAGGATCCATCAAAACATAACAATCAAGAGTAAAGACTTGAATCATACGCATCACAACACCTGGTGCAGCCTCTTGGTCCTATCGACTCCCCATTGCATATAGACGATTTGTCTCGCCACTTGCCCCTGGTGCAGTACCCCTTTGGTTAACTCTCGTCGATGGTGCTGTTGTAGAGGTTTAGGCCTTATTGCCCCACGTTAAACATTTCCTATGAAAATGACCCAGCTGGCCATACCTATAGCAATCATTCCCTCTATCTCTACATTCACCTGGATACATCTTGCCACGTTTCCCGCAAGGTGGCTTTCCTTTAGAGCCAAGAGTTACGCTGGCTTGCTAACCCTGTGCCCTAAATTAGCTAGCCTTGGGACTTATGATCATACCTATTGCTCAAAGCTGGTGTACTAGCTGAAAATATGCGTATCCTAAGGTCCTCTTTTAGAAGTAGGACTTATCTCCTTTGCCCTGCTTGTTCTGGTTGGGCTCGGGCCCTGTTGACCTTGCCTTCTTACTCAGATGCTCCTCACTATCCTTCTTCTTATCCTTCTCAGTTTGCTAAGCATAAGCTATTAATCTAGAAATATCTATATATGTCGCCTTGTGTTCTCTCTTTACATGTTTACCTAACCCAGACATGAACTTCCTTATTCTTTCTCTCATATTCGGGACCATCTCTGTAGTATACCTGGATAGCTGGATAAATTTTAGGCTATACTCCTTCACTATCAACTCCTCTTGTTTCAAGTTTACAAACTCCTCAACCTTCGCCTCTCTCAACTCCTGAGGGAAAATGTGATTGAGAAAGGCACTTTCAAACTCATCCCAAGCAGCAGGCTCAACATTCTCACCTCGACTCTCTTCCCACTGATTATACCAAACATTGGTCACATCCTTAAGTTGGTAAGCAACCAGCTCAACTCTTTCAGTCTCAGTCGCATGCATAGTCTTCAACAGCTTCCACATCTCATCAATGAAGTTCTGAGGGTCCTCTTCAACTTTTGACCCAGTATACACATGTGGGTTCATCCTCAGAAAATCCCTTAGCCTAGAAGCAGCTGTAGGCTCTTGAGAGCTAGAGCTAGGGGCTAGTGACTATTTATTTCCATTCTGAGCAGCTACTAAAAAGATAAGCATAGCTATGGATCCTCGAAATTTGGCCTCCAAAGTAGGAGCAGGAGCAGTAGGTGTCACAGGAACACTAGTGGTCCTGGGTGGTCGGCCTCGGCCCCTCGTTTCCATTTTGGGAGGCACCTCTAATGTAGGGTTCTTAGCAGTGCTAGCTAAGACATTTCTCTGGGTTACTACATGTCTTAGAGGCATGATCTACAATTGCGTAATGCACCAGTCAGAATAGAAATTTGTAGAGTTTTCAACTCTATCGCATGAACTCAAATCATAAGAAAGGGTAACAGTTCCTAATGTCCTATAGTTTCCTGTTTATGAAGTGTGGTACACAGGACACACATAAACAAGACTCTACTAGACACGGCTTCATAGACTTCTTAGGACTCTTGAGCTCCGTGCTCTGATATCAAGTTTGTCTCTACCCCGAGAGGGTACCTTTGGCGTGATCGACACTCAGAGGCTATTGCTAGCCCCTGAGCGAATCATTTGGCCTTATCATCACATCATTCAACAACGAAAATACTCAAATAGATAAAATAATATCAAATAAAGGCTCACTCACAAATGGATAGATATGTTTATACAACACTCAATAAAATTCTCATACTTAGCCTGTGAAGCCTCTACTCAACAATCTAGAGGGCGCTATGATAGGCCATAGACACTCAAACTAAGTACATAACAATAACAACAATAAAAGGGCTTCTCCGGAATGCAAGGAGAGCTCACCAACTCTGTAGGGCACTGATCTGGACCTCAATCTAGAGGGCGTCAGTACATAGAATGTACAGTAAGTCCAAAAACTCAAATAAATATATAATAATATTAATAATAAGCTAAAAAATATTCACCTCGACTCCTCAACTCATGCTTAGCTCAATATATGACAGTTTAAAATATTTCACGCATTTAAACATAATATATATATATATATATATGATGAAAGTAAACTCAAGTTTGTAAATCTCATGCCCAATCAAAGTTTCTTAGGAGTTCCTCTTAACTGACATACCTCTCACCACCTTAACTTAGGTGATGCACAACGAATCGGCATCATTGCCACGCTCGTCCTATACGTGCCACAACATAGGACGATCAACTCTCTCTTGGATCGAGGATAAATGTCTACTTATGGGACAAGAGTCACCAGAACGATGTTGTATGACTATCCTATGCTCCCAACGTAGTTCTATGGGTTAAAGTAAAAGTATACTCTCTCCTCGTACAGTGCTCGATACTCCTCCCAAGACTAAAACATGTTCGACTCCTCATTTAAATCCATTGTCAATACTCCACTCGAAACTCAAAACTCAACCTCGATAGAGTTATCTTAACTCATCTCAAATGTTTATCAACTCATTCAGTCAAATACAAGTACTCAACTCAACAATAATGTAACCTATCATACTCGACTCAATTCAAATGGTCATTTAGACTCTTTCAACTTTACTCATCATGTTATGTAAATAAGTTTATAATTGCTCAAGTTTAACATACTTTCATGCTAAATGACTCAAGTATTCTAAATTCGTTATATTAACCTCAACTCAAATTCATTAAACTCATTTTATATAGAATGTCATGCTCGTGTTAAAAACATAAATCTCAAGATATAGTATTCATGCAAGTAATAAAGTTCTCATATAATACCAAGAGAATAAACATAATAAAACTCCTCCATCAATAACTTTTTTTAATCCTCAACTCAAATAAATAAAGTGACATATAGGATCTTTTGATTTAACTTTACATGCTCAAAATTAATTTGTAACACATCGTAAATTACATTTTCATGATAAAGTACTTAAAAGTACATAAACATAAGCTCATTTACATAAAATATCTTATCATAAAAGATATAGAAAGTGGGAGCAACTTACTAGAGTAAAATAGCCGATAAAATCTAATTGAAAAATAAATATGAAGAATAAAATTCTTCAGGCTGAGACACAGATCTCTCACTCTCTTTAAGGAGATTCAAGCCCACCGCGATAAAATAAAAATATTTTTGTTTGAAATATATATTTCTTATGATTTTTTTCTTACTCGTTTCTCACTTCTGTTACATCTTAAAATGAGCAAAATGCTCAGTATTTATAGATGCTATTTTTCCTATTCAGCCGCTCCAAAGGAGCAGAGACAAAGTAATGTGCAAGGTAGGAAAGTAATATAAAACAAAAGTTAATGGAACTTAAAGGAGTAGTATATCAACAAAAGGAAAACTTAATGGATGATATAATGGGGCACTATATATATATATATAAATGTCTCCACAATCCTCCACTAATTATTTTTTCTCGAGATTTCACCATTTGACTCGTTTCATTGTTCCAAACAACTTTTCCTTCTATGGCTTTTTCAAATTCTGATCCGAACTCTACGAAATAATTAATTTACATACTTCCCTTTTTAAAAATCCTCCTTACACTATTCGAACTTCTGTAGACCAAAATTTTGGGGTCGTTATATCTTTAAGACACTAGGGACATCAATTTCATCAGTATCATTATCAACACTCTCATCTCAGGATCACAATCACATTTAATGCATATTCATGCTAACAAAGCTCTAAAACTCATCTTCTATGTTTTTTGATGCATTCTTTAGTAAAAAAAACTTATAGGGTTTTATGAAATAACTTATGTAAAAACATTTAATTAGTAAATCAAGTTTATGATGATCATCAATATGTGAAAGTACATAGGATATGTATAATTTACAAGAAAATATTGAAGAAAATACATGCATAAAAACTAAGTACGTTCATCCATCAAGCTACGTCAGTCAAGGGGCATATGGAAGAGCTATTTCATACTTTCGATTAGCCTTACATACCTGGAATAGAGAGTGACACTAATCTTCTCAAAGATTTGACTCCAACCTCTAGAACCCTAACTTCTTCCTCTTCTTCTCTCAGGAACTCTAACTTAATTTTGCATAAAAAGCCTTAGAATGAGTTTAAAAACCCCTTTTTGGCCAAAAAAGACCTATTGGAAGTCCGCGGTAGGTGCGCGTCACACACCTGTTGCACACCCTCACTGGAAATCATTTTTCATCGAAAAATTATCCTTTGATCCGGTTGCTCTAAAAATCAATTGATACCACTTACCCACTCAATTTGTCATGTTGATCGCATATCCGGCCTCGAATTGGCCATTGGAGCATGGGAAGACGCGTTATGCGCACATCTCTCCTCTAGGGATATTTTGATAATTTTACTGAGTATTACATCATCTCCCTCTTAGGATTATTCATCCTCGAATGATAAATAAATGTGGACATCAAGGCACAGATATACTCAAGACTCATCTTAATAACTCAAACTCTCGACTTCTCATCAACTCAACAAACTCTATTCACAGTTAGGAATAGGCATATCAATTCAAGAATAGATAAATCAATTTAAGGTAAGGGTAAGAACATTACCTTTGACATCCCCATCATCGGGCACAAATAAATGCGGGTATTTAGCTTTCATATCTTCCTCAGCTTCCCATGTGGCTTCCTCCATAGGACTTTGACGGAGGCTATCTCATTGGTCCTTAACTTGTGAACCTGGCGATCAAGGATTTAGATCGAAATCTCCTTATAGGACGAACTATCCTTTACTCAAATACATTCAACAGAGATCACCAAGGTTGGATCTCCCAAGCATTTCTTCAACATCGAGACGTTGAATATAGGATGAATTACGTCTAACTCGAAAGGCAGCTCTAACTCATAAGCAACCTTTCCAATCCTCTTTACAATCTGATAGGGACCAATATAGCGAGGACTCAATTTCCCCTTCTTCCCAAATCTCATTACACCCTTCGCAGGTGACACTTTCAAGTACACCCAATTAGTCACCTCGAACTCTAAGTCTCTTCTCCTCACATCAGTGTATGATTTTTGGCGACTCTATACAGTCTTGAATCTCTCTCTAATGACATTTAATTTCTCTATAGATTGGTTAAAAAGGTCAGGTCCAATCAATTCAACTTCGCCAACTTTGAAGCACCCAATTGGTGATCTATATCTTCTCCTGTACAAAGCCTCATAGGGAGCCATCTGGATGCTTGCATGATAACTATTGTTATATGCAAATTCTATCAATGGTAAGTGGCTATCCCAATTTCCTTTAAAGTCGAGGACATAATCCCTTAACATATCCTCTAAAGTCTGAATGGTGTGCTCTACTTGACCATCCATCTGACGGTGAAAGGTTGTACTCAGATTTACTTTAGTACCCAATCCCTTCTAAAAAGATCTCCAAAATTGGGATGTAAATTGAGCTACTCTATCTGAGATGATAAAGAAAGATACTCCATGCAACCTTACAATCTCACGGATGTACAACTTGGCATACTCCTCTGTAGTGTTAGTTGTATTAACCACTAAGAATTGAGCTGATTTGGTCATCCTATCCATAATCACCAAGATCGAATCATGCTACTTCCGGGACCTCGGTAGACAAGTAATGAAGTCCATGTTGATTATCTCCCACTTCCATTCAGGAATCTCAAAGTTCTTAGCCAATCTGTATGGTTTTTGATGCTCAACCTTGACCTGTTGACAATTTGGATACTTAAACAAATTCAGCAATATCCCTCTTCATTCCATTCCACCAATAGACTTTCTCAAGTCATGGTACATCTTAGTAGAGCCAAGATGAATGGAATATCTAGAGCTGTATGTTTCAGCCATAGTTCAATCTCGTACTCCATCAACATCTGGAACACACAACCTACTATGGTACATCAACACTCCATCTCCCTCTTTGGAAGACCATTACCTTTTGTTTGTGGACAACTTGTTTCAATTGGAGTAGGATAGGTCTTGGTCTTACTTTTCTTTCACCTCTACCACTAAAGATGAAGTAGACCCATTTTGAACATTAATTCTGCCTTCATTATTCTCTTCAAGTTGTACCCCCAATTAGGCCAAAGCATGCACTTCCTTAGCTAACTCTTTCGTCCCTTCCTCCACATGGGCAGTGCAACCCATAGATAACCAGCTAAGAGTATCAACAAGAATGTTAGCTTTACCTGAATGATAGAGAATGCTATTGTCATAATACTTGAGCAACTGCAATCATCTCCTTTGTCGCAGGTTGAGCTCTTTCTGACTGAAGACATACTACAAGCTCTTGTGGTCAGGGAACATTTCCACATGCACTTCATACAAGTAGTGGCACCAGATTTTAAGTGCGAACACCACTGTTGCCAACTCGAGATCGTGGGTCAATAGTTCCTCCCATGAATCTTAAGTTGTCTTGAAGCATAGGCTACACTTTCCCTCTCTGCATCAGCACACAACCCAATCCAACTCTTGATGCATCATAATATATCACAAATTTTTCCATCCCATCAGGCAAAGTTAAAACTGGGGCAGTAGTCAATCCAGTCTTCAACTCTTGGAAACTCTTTCTACATTCATCAGAACACTGAAATTTGACCTTCTTCTGAGTCAATTTGGTCAATGGTATGGATAGGGAAGAAAACCCATCAACAAATCTGCGGTAATAGCCTGCTAACCCCAAGAAACTTCTTATGTTAGTCGGAGAGGTCAGTCAGGGCCAGTTCTTAACTGCTTCAATCTTTTGGGTGTCTACTCGAATGCCATCCCTCAAAACCACATAGCCTAGGAAAGCCACTGATTTAAGCCAAAATTCACACTTCGAGAACTTTGCATACAACTCATGGTCTTTGAGAGTCTACAAAACTATTCTAAGGTGATTGACATGCTTCTCTTCATCTTTAGAATATACCAGGATATCATCGATAAATACAATCACGAATATATCAGTATACCATCTGAATACTCTGTACATCAAGTCCATGAAAGCTGTAGGTTCATTCGTCAACCCAAAGGACATGACCAAGAACTCAAAATGGGCATATCTAGTCCTAAAGATTGTCTTTGGAATATCACATTCCCTCACTTTCAACTGATGGTAGCCAGATCTAAGGTCTATCTTTGAGAAGCAAGAGGCATCTTGAAGTTGGTCAAACAGATCATCTATCCTGGGGAGAGGATATTTATTCTTTATTGTAACCTTGTTCAGTTGTCTATAATCAATGAACATTCTGAGAGATCCATCTGTTTTTTTGCACAAATAGGACGGGAGAACCCCAAGGAGAAACAAGATGGTAGATACACCCTTAGAGATTAGCTTTCTGTCTCTAAGGTAGGAAATAAACTTGCCTTTGGGTGCAACAGAACTCCCGTTCCACTCTAGGACCGGTTCAGTTGGAAATTGAAACTTAACAATTTGGGTGCTACAATCAATGGAGGCATAATAAGTATGAAGCCAGTCTATGCCAAGAATTATATCAAAGTCAACCATCTCCAACTCTATTAAGTCAACCAAGGTATCCCTATGACAGATGGATACTACACAATCCCTATAGACTCTCTCAACCAAGATAGACTCCCCAGTAGGAGTGGAGACAGTAAAGGGTTCAAGCAAATACTCTGGAAGAATCCAAATCTATTAGCCACATAGGGAACAACAAAAGATAGAGTGGCACTCAGATTAAGCAATGCATAATAATCAAAAGTAAAGACTGGAAGCATAATAATGACAACATCTGGTGCAACTTCCTGATCCTGTCGATTACCCATTACATAAAGATGGTTTGTTCCGCCACCTGTACCCACAGTGGTGCCCCTCTAATGACTGCCAGCTGGGGTGCTTCGAAGGATCGTGCTTTATTACTTCCATCGACCGTCTTTTCATAGGACACTCATTCTGGAAGTGACCCGTCTGTCCACATTTATAACAAGCCTTTGTGCCCTCACTGCACTCACCTAGATAGAGTTACCCACACTTGCCACTGGGTGTCTTTCCCCTCAAACCTTGGGTCACGCAAGCTTGAGATTAAGAACCCTGAGCCCTGAAATTTTGATGACCATAAAATTTCTGATTATACCTGTTATGTTGGACGGGTGCACTCGTTGAAGAGGGTGTATAACTAGAAGACTTTTTCTGAAAGTAGGATTTATCTCCCTTATTCTGCTGATGCTGGCTAGGTTCATGTCGTGCTGATTTGGCTTTCTTACTCAAATGCTCTTCTCTGTCTTTCTTTTTGTCCTCCTCAGTTTGTTGGGGATAAACCATAATTCTGAAGATATCCATACCTAGGATCAGTAATGCTACCTTACACTCCCTCTTCTAATCCATATATGAATTTTCTCATCCTTTCTCTCATATCCTAGACCATCTTCGAGGCATACCTAGACAGCTGAATGAACATGAGGCTGTACTCTTTGACAGTCAATCCCTCTTGCTTTAGGTTCACGAACTATTCCGTCTTTGCCTCCCTCAACTCTTAGGAAAAGAAGTGATCGAGAAAGCACTCTCAAACTCATCCCACTCAGCAGGCTCAGGTTCCTCACCTCAACTATCTTCCCATTGGTTATACCAGACGCTTTCCATATCCTTAAGTTGATAAGAGACAAGTTCAACTCCTTCAACCTCAGTCGCACGCATAGCCCTTAGGACCTTCCACATATAATCGGTGAAGTTCTATGGGTGCTCCTCGACTTTCAACCTTGTGTAGACTGGCCGGTTCATCCTCAGAAAATCTCTAAACCTCATTGCAGCCATGGGCTCTTGGAAGCTAGAGCTAGGGGCTTGTGGACCTCGGCTACTATTCTTGGAGGCCATTAGCTGAGTGAGCATAGTAATGGCTCCTTGAAGTCTACCTCTAAGGTGGGGGCTGGCTGAGCATGAGGCGCATATGAAACCCCTGCAATCTTGGCAGGTCGAACTATCCTCTCGTCCCTGTCTAAGTAAGGACATTTGGTGGGGGATTCTTAGTGTTAGAGGTTGAGGCATCTCGCTAGGTGGAAGTATGCTTAGGAGGCATGATCAGCAAATGCGTAACTCACGAATCAGATTGATATTTTTAATAGAATCAAACTCTATCGCACAAACTCAGAATACAAGAGAAGTGTAACCATTCCTAATGTCCTAGAGCCTCCTGGTTATGAAATGTGGTGCACAATAAACCCGTAAACAAGACTACTAGACATGACTTCATAGACTCTTTACGACACTTGTAATTATCTGTGCTATGATGCCAAGTTTGTAGTTTGTCACTCTCCGGGAGGATACCTTAGACGTGGCTGGCACCCAGAGACTATTGCTAGTCCCCAAGCAAACCACTCAGTCTCATGACAGTTATTCAATCATCTAATTCAACAAAAAACATTAGAAATAAGGAAAAACATAACTGTGAATAGCTTAGCATACTTCTAACTCAATAAATAAGGGTCATAGACCAACAAGATCAGTCTCAACATTTATGATATAATAGTAGTTTTAAGAAACTCAATTCAAGAAAAGAAAGACCTTAACGATAATATCATTATACTCTAGTCTATGAAGCCTCTACCTCTACAGTCTAGAAGGGTACCATGACAGGCTATGGCTACCACAAACTCAAAATGAAACTAATTCAAAGCATAATAATGTAAAATGATATCTTACGAATGAGGGGAGAAGTCACCAATAAGCAGTAGATAGAATAGACCTTCAATGGAATGCCTGTTGAGGATCTCGAGTACCTGTCTCTATATCATGAAAAAATTTAGGTCCAAATAGATGTCAGTAAGTGGAACGTAATAGCATGTAAATGGCTGACTGAAACAATACATACAGAATAATATGGAAGAACCAACTCATAAGATGCTCAATCAAGAGGTCAAATATCTATATAAAGTAAGAATAAAGAGTAGAAAAATAACTCATCAATACCAGTCTAAACTCATATAATCAACTCAACTCAGAGTACTATCAATGTGAGTCCTATTTGGGAGTTTCTCTAACCAACAACCATCACCTATGAGCCGATGATGATATAATGAAATGATGTCGTTGCAACATCCATTCAGTATCTTGCCGGGGTAAAGGATATCACATCAGTGGATCCAATAAAAAACATCAAGTCCTCTTTAAGGAAACATTCGGTTCTACGGTTCAATCTCTCCTACGTTGGTCATGTAGTTATTGAGTTTGAGTTGTTATCTACTCTTACTCAATTTGGTACAAAATACTCCTCCCAGGACTCGACATGCTCATAAGATACCAATCATCAAGATTACTCATCTAACTAGTCTCGTTGGACATCGATCAACTCAATTCATCACAACAACCATCAATTTTTGGATTGGATTATCATTTTAAGATTAACTTCTTACTCTTTAAGACAATAGGGACATCAATTTCATCAACATCATCATCAACACTCTCATCTCAAAATCACAATCAGAGTTACATGCACATTCATGCTAACAAGGTTCTAGGTTCATCTTCTAAGTTCATTCATGCAATCTTTAGTAAAATAACATATAGAATTTTATGAAATAACTCATGTAAAAGCATTTGACCAGTAAATCAAGTTTATGATGATCATGAGCATGTGAAAGTATATAAGATATGTATAATTTACAAGAAAATATTCAAGAAAATACATGCATAAAGACTCAATACGTTCATCTATTAAATTACCTCAGTCGAGGAGTACATGGAAGAACAATTCCATGCTTTAGGTTAACCTTACATACCTGGAATGGCGAGTCACACTAATCTTCTCAAAGATTTGACTCCAACCTCTAGAACCCCAGCTTCTTCCTCTTCTTCTCTCAAGAACTCTAACTTAATTTTTCGTAAAAAGCCTTAGAATGGGTTTAGAAACTCCTTTTTGACCAAAACGACCTAGTTTAATCGCATTTTGACTTTGGAAGGGGTCGAAAAAGGTTTGGAATGTCCCTCACAAAAAACTAAAAAAAAGTTCACCTCGTGCATGGGGGTCCGCGATGTGGACATCGTCATTTTTCGGTGTTTTTTGTCAAAAAATTCTCTGAACGAGTTTTCAATCCCATAGAAAATATTTGGACCAATACTAAGTGCAAGTCCGCAGCAGGTGTGTGTCGCACACCTGTCGGCATCCTTACTGAAAATCATTTTCGTATCGAAAAATTATCTTTTGATCTGATTGCTCTAAAAATCAACCAATACCACTTTTTTCACTCAGTTTTTCATGTTGATCGCATATCCGACCTTAAATTTGGAGTATGGGAAGACGCATTATGCGCACATCTCTCCTCTAGGGGTATTGTGATAATTTTACAGGGTGTTACAAAAATATCATTTTATATTCTGAAGGCAACAAACATCAATCTTGTATATGTTTTATTAAAGATTGTGCTTGAAATTTTTTTTGACAAAATATTTCTTATTTTATCTCCTTCGATATATTCTTCTTTTATCTTCTGCAAATTTTCATACAATATTGGGATTTACTTTTAAAAAAATTTGCATTTTGAATAGTAATCATAATTTTGTCTTCTAGAATGAATGATATGGCAGCACTTTGTATATGCACACATATAATTTATATAAGATCAAACTTTATTATATCATATAAAGCTCTGCATTTCATAATCAACAAAATCTTGACAATATTTGTTAGGATAAATAAATTTATATCAATAATTTTTTATCCTTGCAGTATATGGTTGATCATATTCCAATATAGCTATGATTTTCATGAGGCCTATATGATCTTTATTTATGTCTAATA
>JAABOM020036899.1:0-16870 GCA_011800125.2 Solanum clarkiae
TATATAGGTAATAGTGCTTACACTAATGTAATGTATATGAAGTCTTATATGCTAAAAGAGAACAGTATATTAGTTCTTCAAGAATCAAGCATCAACGTAATGGGAGCAGTTTTAATCTACGCACCCATAGAGTTACTAATAGTCACTTCAATTGTCAATAGAGGTGATGCCACAAACGTTGTTGTTTTGCCCTTAGGAATCATCATAGGCCCCCAAGGTCACTTGGCCTCTGAAAGGGATAATCATGAAAATGCACAAGACAGTTCTATCTGGACAGTGGCTTTTCAAAGGTTCGTTTGCACCAATGATAATTCAGTATCCCAGGGACAACTTGTTGAAGTAGTGGATTCTTTTCATAATCTTTTAAGATCTACAATTTTAGAATTCAAAGCAGCATTGGGTTGTTCAATTTAAAATTTATGATGATTTAGTTTCAAATTGTTGCTCTATGTTTTGGAGATTTAACTTGTGCAACTTTTTGAAGAATGATACACTCTTTCTTTTGACTTATAAGAGTCTTAAGAATGTGAGATATGTTACTGATATTATCTTAATATATTGATAGACTAAATTTTGAGACTTCATATTTGTTTGGTTAGTTAATTTTTAATTTGTTTTGCAAAATATGAAAATTTGATTTCAATTTTTTAATTTATACCACTAGATAGAGAGTCTAGGGGCTTTTTATAAAATATCTCTCAGATAAGTACAAGATAGAGGGGCTAGACCTTGCCTTACAAATCCTAATGAAATATTGGAAATTCAATAATTAACAAGCATGAAGAAAATAAGAGTTAGAGAGTACTAAGTATTTTATCATCACCACAAAGTTTGTTATATATTTTATGATGATATTACAAATGAAGATGCTTAGATACTGCAAAAATATAAATGCCAATAAGAAAGTTGAGCTTTCAAACTCAAACTTCCTTTTACAAATGTACAAATTAAAAAAGATAGATTGTCAATGTAGAGTAACCTGAAATATTTTTCTCTTGTCTTCTTTTTTAAATTTGTCCAACAACAAATGATAGTTTATTATTTCTTCTTAGTTTTATCGAATCTTTCTGAAGCTATTGACACTATCATATGATTTTGCTTTGCCAGTCGAATCGGTAGGTGTCTTGGAACAAACTCTCCAATTAGTTTACCATCCCAACTCTGTTGTCTTCCATGTGTTTTCCTTTTGATTTTGTTGCTTCCACTTCTTTGTTGCCTAGGTGAGATATCTCTATCTCTAGAAACGTTATCAAAGCATAAGTATAACATATTGTCTTCCACAACATTGTTAAAGAAATCCTTAACCAAATCAATTGCATATGTGTTATTTGGACTAAGTCCAGATGCTAAGGCCCATGGTTGATTCTTTTTTGCAACCACACTTTCTTCATTATGGTGTTGAGTTCTACCAATTAGGTATTGTAATGACCCGGATACTATACGACTTCATTGGAACTTGAGAATTTCATTTTTGGACAAAATTTAGACCATGCGTCGTCCCAAGCGAGACTACATGACCCATGTGAGGTCACACTGACCGTGTTGTGGCACCCCACACATTACAATACTAGTAAAATTCAAATAAAACATGACATGGTTTGGCCAAACTAGCGCTAATTTTCAAAAGTTCTTGAATCTCGTGTTAATGGGCTATGTGTGCGTCTAGCGCTTAAGAGGGTCGAGTGTATACATGTTTTGTATCGAATTGAGGGTATTATGGCCTTAAAATGAAGTGAGAGAAATGAGGTGCTTGTAGGACTTAGTAAGCAAGTAGGTGAGTCACCTACTTGCTTATCTTAAAATTGCTAGCCAAATGGAGAACAGGATCAATATCGAAATTGTCCAAGTTTGATTATGAATAAAGTCTGTGTTAAGGGTGTAACTTTGGCCCATGTATTAGTATCATAAATGGTCTTCAACGTCGAAATTGTCCAAGTTCGATTATGAATAAAGTCCGTGTTAAGGGTGTAACTTTGTCCCATGTATTAGTATCATAAATAGTCCATATGATCAGCCCAAGAAGTATAATAAAAAGGTCCCAAAGATATCACAATACACTTAGCAAATTGGGCCCAAAACTAAGTAAGTGAAAGTTGGAAAGTAGGCAGCCCAAGTCCATCAAGTTGGTGCTCCAAAAGGCCCAAATGAAAGGAGAAAGGAGCTGCATCACCTCCTTAGTGAAATAAGTCTGAGAATTCCTCAGTTAGGTCAGCCAAATTGCACTATAAAAAGGGGTCAAAGCAGCTCCCAAAGGTCATTTCTCAACTTGACCTCACAAAAATTAGATTTGCTCTCTACATTTCCTCTCAACATTTCTCAACTTTGTGAAGCAGCCAAACAACTTTTTTGGGGTTATTAAGAAGCCTCTAAACCTTGAAGGAAAAGGTAAGTAATTATAGTTTTGTGTGTAGTATGATTTTATCATGAAAAACAAGAAATAGATACTAGTTACACTTGCTGAAATTTATTGGACAGATTCTGTGCAGAAAGTTGCTGCACCTTTTCCTTTTGTTTTGGTGATTTCTCTATAGTTTGTGAGTTTTATTATGAAGAGAAATTGGTGTTTGTAATGTTGTTTGAGTTATAAACATCACCCTAAGGTTGCTTCCCTGCTTTTGGTTTCATTTAAAAAGCACGTTTTATCGAGTTATCTTAAGCGTCATGTGGATTGGAACTTGCAGGCTGTTGTGTGTAAAGCTATTAGCTTACGTCTTTCATGACTTCTTTAGTGATGTTATAAGACTGTTTTAGGTCTATTTATATTTTTAATTGTTGTTGGAACAGTTTGGTTAAATTTGGAATAAGCTTGGAGTTGTGGACATCGAAATGTAGCGAAGAAAGGTAACGTTATGCTGTCCGTTTTTAGATTACGTGGAATTGTGATGTGTTGTTCTTGGTGGGCTGTTGTAAGCCTACTATGGACTTAAAATAGGATGTACATGATGTGTACATACTAATTTGTATTAGAAAATATGATTAGGGGCGGAAAGGTTAAAGGAATATGCCTGGGTGTATAGACACCCGCTTGCTGCCCACGTATTATTTTCTCATGTGACTGGGATGCCAAGATGTGTCTATTGGATGATAATGCTAGTTTTATTACCTACTATATTACAGATAAGTATTTGGAGGAAGGGGAGGTTATCTCGAGGTAGTAACAAGGTCATACAACAAGGTATGTAAGGTTACTTGATTTCGTATCACTTGGCATGAAACATAGATCTCTCCTTAGCACATAAAGGTACTTGCCAACTCCGACACAACTATTAATCGTGTCTCCATCCTTTGACATGTTCACATGCTTCCATATATAGTCACTTTCACATTTGCATACATGCTCGTATACTAAGTTACATGGGTTCTTGTTACTAGAGAAAGTTCACGAGTTGTTTCATTTCATACATATTTTTCTATTTGTGTAACGTACTCTTTTTCATTATCATACTGTCTTGTATAATTGTCGACATGTCACATGTTACATATACAATTCTACAGCTCCTATATTGTGACCACCAAAAGAACCATGTCAAAGGTAATTGAAAGATAAAGTATACAGTTTTGATAGGTGGTAGCCCGAGGGGATGGAAGTAACACCTACCCAAGGACGATCCTATCACGGATGGTAGCCCGAGGGGGTTAAGGAAGAACCTAGCAAGGGACGGTCTAGATATACCGAGGAGTGGAAGAATCACCTAGCCAGGGAAACATCTTATTATGGGGGGTAGCCCCAAGGGTTAAGGAAGAACCCAGCGAGGGAAGAACCCGATACAGTTCACCACTGATCAGTTGGTCATTTGGATTATAGTTGTGAACAGATTTTACAGTACAGATTCTATAGTAAAGGTAAAGCAATATAAAGCACATAAATTACATGATCCCACAGTGTAACTAAAGGTGGTCTTTTATGCTACACCAGTGTACAGTTTCACTTGAGTTGTTATATCATATACAGTGTTTTCTGCCTTATATACTCAGTACATTATCTCGTACTAACGTCCCTTACGGGGGACCTGTTTTTCATGCTGCAGGTACAGGGGCTAGTAGATCTCCCCAGTAGGAGTACAGGATATTTGGCTTCTTTCATCAAGCTCCAAGTTGCTTCGGGGCTTGGTACATGTCTAGAGCTTACATGTTCTTATTGCATAATTTGTTCAGAAGGGGCCTTTCCCGACCCTTAACATATTTTTTCTCTATTTAGAAGCTTTGTAGACTATGTAAAGCACAGTGAAGTCAAGTCTCGCACTTTAGACAGCGTGGCCCCAACGGCCTAGTCTTATGCATTTTCTTATGGATTGTTGTCACTATTTATCTTCTTAAAGGCATGTCAAACGTAGAAACCCCTTATAATATGTATAGAACGCATATAGTTGCAGGTTGGTCCTCCCGAGCCTTATCGGCAATGGGTGCCGGTCCGCCCTATGGGACTTTGGGGCATGACAATTTTGTAATGGATTTCAAGGTACCCTACATTAGGGTTTTACTACATGTTGGTGGGTTTAATTGTATTGAGCTTATTCATCTTATTTCACTCTTGAATGACATGATTTTTAACAAGTATCATGAACCCACCATGTGTTTAATAAAATGACATGACAAGAATTCTCATGTTTTTGATGATCTATTACATGATTTACAAGTAAAATACTTTACGATGATTAAGGGTTTTCAAGCATATACTGAATCCATGAAAAGTATCTACGATTTTACAAGTATCAAGTTAAGCTCTATTTCAAGATTTTTACCTCTTGTGAGCCATTTCATGTTAAAGCAAGAGTTCATGTATTATTATTACTCTCATGTTCAAATTAGGCTCATTATTAGAGGTCAACATCTTTATGAGCTACTCAATTAATGTTCTTATAAGTTATTCATGTTATGATAAAATATGATTATTTAAAGTATTCCATCGATTAGACTTAGCATCGATGGATTGGATATCGACGTGAAAGCAAGAGTTCATGTATTATTATTATTACTCTCATGTTCAAATTAGGATCATTATTAGAGGTCAACATCTTTATAAGCTACTCAATTAATGTTCTTATAAGTTATTCATGTTATGATAAAATATGATTATTTAAAGTATTCCATCGATTAGACTTAGCATCTTGTGAGCCTTTCCTCAAACTATGTGCCAGCATAAGATTATACTTTACCCTTGCTATTCTACTAGATCCATCTAGTTCACTTTATTATGAAATCTTTTCCATAATGGGCTATTTTCCCATAAGGAGGGTTACTTCATACGAAATGGGTCATGTTCTCGTAAGGTGAAGTATGGTTTACCTTTGCAAATAGATCACCTCTTTATCGATGAAGGGTAATCATCAAGATTCCAAGTTGTAGCTCGCTTAGTCTTACTCTTGTCGGTTAAGGTCTCTTCCCATATATATGGTAGATTATGCAAGTTGATTGACTTACAAGCATTTCTTATTACAAGTATTGATTATGCATGTCATATTGAGATTTTATATATCCATTGCTTATAATTATACATTTTCAGTATATTGGCTTATGTCTTTGATTCATTGCACACAACATATATTGCACATTCAAACATACTAATGCATACTTTATGCCTACATTATAGTACCATGTAGGGACCGAGGCTCCTTTTGATCATCTTTCTCTATGTGGCTAGCTCAGTACTTCGGAGAAAAACATTGGTGAGTCCTCAAGTCCGAGGACAATATCTAAATCACTCTTGCTATGTTGAGACTTCTTCATGTTGAATATTTATTATTATGAGGGTGAGCTTTGAAATTGTCTTGGCCCCTGCCCATTCTAAGTTAGAGGTGTTGTTGGATACTATGTTGTGTCTATGCCATGAGATTGAATTTTTATTGTTTTTATGAATATGAAGACTTCCCTTAGTCTGGATTTCCTTTTTATTATACCTTGTAATATTTATTTTGCTTCCACGATCAAGGATGTGGATTGAAATGCTAAGACGCTTGTTTGGGGTCCCTTCGGATTCCACATTCATTGTGCCATGTCTAGGTCCTGGGCTTGGGTTATGATAAGTTTGGTATCGGAGTATTACATTGTTGATGGTCCTTAGAAATCCAACACACCGTATCGACTAGGTTCTTATTCATGGTTGTGAAGCATGTCATAACTATGAATGGGAGGCTATGAGGCATTTTAGGAAATATATTACTTCTTCATGATATATGCCGTGCTGTAGAGTTAGGTCCTCTAAGGCTTATTTCTGATTTCTAACTGTTACTCTACAAAATATGTCTCAAGAAGTTCAGAATGGAGGATGGGACGGTAACCATCTCTAAATTGAATGCAAACTTCTCAACGGTGATATGTCGAATGCGGAGGTTCGCAATGCTCTATGGCTTTTGGACAAGGTTGTAACCACTAAACTCAATTAACAAGTGGGTTCCCTCGACAATTGAAGGGATAAGAGGAAGGAGAGGAAGGCTAAGAGGGCCCGAGTTGATGGTACCTCATCTTCTACCAATCAACCGATTCCCAAGTACAAAAAGAAAAGGATCTCTTTTTCCATTTTTCAAGGGTGTGGCATGTCAAGAAAGGTGTTTTTTGGGCACCAATGGTTGTTCCAAGTAAGGTGGTATTAGGCATAAGATGAGTGATTGTCTGGTGGCTTCAAAGGAAGGGAGAAAAAGGGTTCAACTTGAGAGTAGGTTTCCATATGCTAATCCCGGTGGCAATGGTGGAGTGACTCATCCTTGATGCCCAAAATGTGAAAGAAATCATCATGGTAATGCTTAAGGTATTTGAATGCTTGCTACGGGGGTTGCAAGGTGAACCACAAGATTGTTGATTGTTCATATGCTCAAATGAAGGACATAGATGTTGATGTTCAAGTTCCTCCTATGTGCCACAAGTGTGGAGGTACCATCCGGGAGATTATTTGGTCGATTTGAGTGCATTTTTTGAGTGTGGCGCAAAGGATCTCAAGTTGAGACATTGTCCATGGGCTACAAGAAACTTTGAGGATGACAGTTGACGATCTCAACCATACCCCTATAGGAGTCATTAGACTCGGCATGGTGCTTCACTAGAACGTTAAAGATTTTTTATTGTGATGTGTATACATTGATGGATCCGAGTGCCACTCTTTCTATTATTACTCCTTTTGCTGACAAAAATCTTCATGTGAGTGCCGAATTGTTGTATGAATCGTATGAAGTGTCTACCCCTATTGGATAGTCCATTGTTGCTAAAAGAGTCTATAGAAATTGTCCCATGTTTATATTGCTTAAAGTCTTGCCTTGTGATTTTCGTGAATTAGATATAATGGATTTTGATATTATTCTTGGGATGGATTGGTTACATGCATATTATGCTTCCATTGATTGTAGAACTCGTAAGGTTAAATTTCAATTCTCCAATAAGCCCGTCCTTGAGTGATAATGTAGTAATGTTGTGGTTAAGGGTGGATTCATTTCTTGTCTTAAAGCCTAGAAGTTGATTTCTAATGGATGCACTTATCATGTTGTAAGGGTTAGGGATGTTGACTAGAAAGTCCTTCCTATTGAGTCGGTTTCAGTGGTCAATGAGTTACTTGATTTTTCCCCTAATGAGCTTCCTGCTGTTCATCGCGAAAGGAAAATAGACTTTACTATAGAACTCCTTCCCGATTCACAACCCATTTCCATTTTCTTTTATTGTATGCCCCGATGGAATTGAAGGAGTTGAAGGATCAATTGAGGAATTTGTTGGAGAAGGGTTTAATAAAGCCTAGAAAGTCACCTTGGAGTGCACCAGTGTTTTTGGTGAAGAAAAAGGATGGTTCAATCACAATGTGCATTGATTATCGAGAATTTAATAGGGTTGCCATAAAGAACAAGTATCCTCTACCAAGGATTGATGACCTTTTTGAACAACTACAAGGGTCTAGTCACTTTTCTAATATTGATCTTCGGTCCGGATACCAACAAGTGAAGATGAGGGAGTATGATATTCCCACGATGACTTTTTAGACTAGGTATGGGCACTTCAAATTTGTGGTTGTGTATTTTCGGTTGACTAATGCACCGGCTATAATTTTAGACCTCATGAAGAGTGTCTTCAAACCCTACCTTAATATATTTGTGGTGGATTTTATTGATGATATATTGATTTATTCCTGGAGTAAGGAAGAGTATGTGAATCACTTGAGGGTGGTGTTGCCAATATTGAGGGATGAGAGGTTGTTTGCTAAACGTGAAAAATGTGAGCTTTGGTTGAAAGAGGTTTCTTTTCTAGGGCATGTGGTGTCGGGTGATGGCATTAAGGTAGATCCTAAGAAGATAAAGATGATAGTAAATTGGCGTAGTTCCTTGGCTCAATCAGATATTAGGAGTTTCTTGGGTTTGGCGGGTTACTACCGGAGGTTTCTGAATGGATTTTCTTCTATTGTTTCCCTTATGACAAAGTTGACCCGAAAGAAGGAAAATTTATTTGGACCGATGAATGTGAAAAGAGTTCTCAAACATTGAAAGATAAGCTTGTCTCCACCGCTATATTATCTCTAACGGAAGGGTTGGAAGTGTTTGTGGTGTATCGTGATGCCTCAAGAATTGGTTTGGGGTGTGTTTTGACGCAAAATGGCAAGGTAAAAGCATATGCCTCTAGGCAACTTAAGGTGCATGAGCGAAATTATCCCACCCATGATCTTGAATTGGCATTCATGGTGTTTCCTTTGAAAATTTGGCGTCACTATTTATATGGGGTTCATGTTGATGTGTTTACTGATCACAAAAGTCTCCAATATGTTTTCACACAAAAAGATCCTAACTTGAGACAAAGAAGATGGTTAAAGCTCCTTAAAGATTATGACATAATTATGCATTATCATCTCAACAAATCTAATGTTATGGCCGATTCTCTAAGTAGAGTGTCCATGGGTAGTCTAGCTCATATTGATGATGGTGGCAAAGAAGACGCTAGAGAAGTTCACTGGTTGGCTAGGTTGGGGGTTAGGTTAGTTGAAGTTGAAAATGGTGGTGTAGTAGTTGTTGATGGTTCGAAATCTTATTTGAATGAGGAATTCAAGTCAAAACAAGATCTTGACCTCGCCTTACTAGAGTTGAAGGCCTTGTTTAAGGATTTTAAAGTGGAGGGTTTGTTCCAAGGAGGAGATGGTGCCCTTAGGTACCAGGGTAGGTTGTGTGCGCCTAATGTTGATGACTTAAGGTAGTTAGTTTCGTAGGAGGCCCATAATTCATCTTATTCTATTCATTCGAGTTTCATAAAAATGTATAGAGACTTGAGGGAGGTGTATTTGTGGAGTGGCATGAAGAGAAATATTGTTTAGACAAGTGAAAAGGCTAAGAAATAAGGATGTAGCATCCATCAAGGACCTTTGGAGGAATCAGAAGTTGGAAGTTTCACTTGGAAAGTTGAGGTGGACATGAAGAAGTGATATTCATACATCTTTCACTATATTCAAGCCTAAGATAACAAATTAAGTCTCATCTATAATTTCAAGATATAAGTTTCAGCACTCATGACATTTTGCATGCATTCATGTTCATGGTAACAAGTTTATGGTGATTATAAATATTCATGTTGTGACTTTTTGAAAATGATGTTTAAGTTCATTTGTTGCATTCATCTTGAGTTGAAGTCTCATAATTACATCTCTCATACATGTTTTTTTGACATTTGGGGATGAATGTTCCTTAGGTGGAGATATTGAAACACCCCTTATGTGCTTCAAAATGCCCCATAATTGAAATTCCTGTATATCTAAAAATCCATGGGTGATTACGAAAATTCAACTTCATATTCTCGATCGAGGGGGAAATTGAGAGGGGAATGGGTATAACCTGGATTTTAGAGGACCCTTATTGAAAAATAATTTTCGCTAATTTTCGAATTTCCGTGGTTGTTCGTGCCCAAGCCGCAACGCGCCTGGGGTGAGGACCAATGTAGCATTTTCCTTGGTTTTCTAAATTCATCGAAGGGCCTCGGGGTCATAGACCCATGCCTATTTAAACGTACAATCTGCAATACTTAGCCATTTTTCAGCTCTATATCTCACAAAACCCTCTCAGACTCTATCAATTCTCTCATTCAAATCTAAGGATTTCATACTCAATTTTTGAACTCAAGGACTCATTTCAAGATATAACTCTACTTCAAGTAACCTCAAGGAATTCAAGGTTTAAGGTATGTTGGTCTTTATCCATGGGTCTTTTCACCCATGGATTCCAACATTCTCTTTTCATGAAAATTGCATGTTTTCAAGTTATATTACCTATGGGTATCTCTTATATGAAATATGAGAATAAACCATGTTGGGGTTTCTACTAGTATGGATTGATTATGCATGAATGTCTATTTCAATCTTGTTCCAAGAATTAATTTGTCCATTGAGAATGCACGTTTTGAGCTATGAAACTATGAACCATTATGAGTTTTTGTGATGGATTTCAATATACCCTACATAAGGGTTTTACCACATGTTGGTGAGTTTAGTTTCATTGAGTTTACTCATCTTATTTCACTCTTGAATGGCATAATTTTGAACAAGTATCACGAACACACCACGTGTTTGATAAAATGACATGACAAGAATTCTCAAGTTATTGATGATCTTCTGCATGATTTACATGTCAAGTGACTGTATGATGATTAAGGGCTTTCAAGCATGTATTGTATCCATGAAAAGTATATATGATTTTACAAGTATCAAGTTGAGCCCTGTTTCAAGATTTTTACCTCCTGTGAGCCATTTCATGTTAAAGCAGTAGTTCACGTATAATATTACTCTCATGTTCAAGCAAGGTTCACCATTAGAGGTCAACATGTTTGTGAGATACTCAAGCCATGTTCTTAGATGCTATTCGTGTTATGATTAAAGTATGATTATTTCAAGTATTCCATGGGATTAGACTTACCACCAATGCATTGGATGTCAGCGTGGACTATCTTCAAGGGTCCATACACCTTTCCTCAAACTACGTGCCAACATATGATTATACTTTACGCTTGCAATTCTGGTGGATCCATCTACTGCTCTTTATCATGAAATCCTTTCCGAAATGGGTCATGTTCCCGTAAGGAGGGTTACTTAATATGAAATGAGGCATGTTCCTGTAAGGTGAAGTATAGTTTACCTTGGCAAGTAGACCACCTCATTATCGATAAGGGGTAATCATCGGCATTCCAAGTTATAGCCCCCTTGGTTATACTCATGTCAGTTAGGGTGTCTTCCCACAAATGTATGGTATATTATGCAAATTGTTTGATTTCCAAGCATGTCTTATTCTAAGCATTGATTATGCATGCCATAATGAGATTTTATATGTCTATTAGTTATGATTATGCATTTTGAGTATATTGTCTTATGTCTTTGATGCATTGCACCCCGCATACTTAGTACATTCAAACGTACTAATGCATACTGTATGCATATGTGATATTACCATGTAGGGACTGGAGCTACTTTTGATCATCCTCCTTCATGTTGCTAGATTGGTACTTCGGATAAAAGCATTGGTGAGTCCTCAAGTCTGAGGATAATATCTAAGTTACTATTGTTGTGTTGAGACTTCTTTTTGTTGAACACTTATTATTATGAGGCTTAGCCCAGAGAGTGTCTTCGCCCACGCCCATTCTAAGTTAGTGGTGTTGTTGGATCTTATACTGTTTCTGTGCCATGAGCTTGACTCTTTTATTGTTTTTATAAATATCAAGACTTCCCTTAGTCCCACTTCCCTTTTTATTATACCTTGTAATGCTTATTTTGCTTTCGCGATCGAGGATGTGTGATTGAAATGCTAAGAGGCTTGTTTGGGGTCCCTTCGGTTGCCCATTCACACTGTCACATCTTGGCCCTAGTCTTATGTTGTGACAACTTGCTTCATTACTAATCAGAAGGGGGGTTTTCGAACTAATGCCCAAGGGTCCAATCAGGACTATTGGCGCCATGGTCAAGGAAACTAAAATTGGAACTATAATCGAGATGGTGCTTCTAGAGATAATTATGGAGGTTATTATGATGGGAATTGGGGCCAAGATAGTGATAAAGATTGGGGCCACAGAGATGGCTACAAAAATGTTCCTTATGTGCCACCATATAACCGCGATACCCATATTAGTATTTTCAGAGTTGAGGAGATATTTGATTGCCTGTTGAAGAAAGCTGAAACATAGGAGGCAACTCTAAGGGGGGATGAAATATGATATCTCCAGCGTAAATCAGAAAATAAAGTCTTATTCTATTACTTTCACATAGATTGAGCAACAGTTTCGTCAAGAGTCAACACAACTCAACCAGCGTCAAAGAGGTACACTACCCAACAACACAGTTCAGAACCCAAAGAATGAGGGCAGTGTATGGCGGTTACTACTGGTGGTGGCAAAAGTACCATTGATCCTCCCATGCTAGTAGATGATGATGATGTTTAAGAGAAAGAAATTGAGGTCAAGGATACAAATACCAGAGTTGATTGTGTTAAGTATGGGATTAGTGATGCCGCAGAGGTGCCACAGAAGTTGAAGTTGTCACGCCCCAAGTCTCGTTAGGGCGGACTGGCACCGGTAGCCGATAAGGCTCTGGAGAACCAACCTGTATCTATGTCTTTCTATATGTATTATAAGAGATTTTTACATTTGACATGCCTTTAAGTAGATAAACAATGATAACTAGCCAAAAGGAAATACATATGACTAGGCCGTTGGAACCACGATACTTAAAATACTAGACATAATCGCACTTTAATTTATATAGTCTACAAAGCCTCTAAATAAAGAAAAATATCTTATAAGGGTCGGGACAAGCCCCGCCTCAACAAACTGTGCAATAAAAACATGTAAGCTCAAGACATATACAAAGCCCCGATGCAACCTAGAGCTTGGTGACAGGAGCTGAATATCCTGTACTCCTACTGGGGAGAGCTACTAGCAGCTGTACCTACAGCATGAAATGTAGGTCCCTCGTAAGGGATGTCAGTATGAGATAATGTACTGAATTTGTAAGGCGGAAAACACTGTATATGATATAACAACTCAAGTGAAACCGTACACTAGTGTAGCATAAGAGACCACCTTTAGTTATACTGTGGGATCATGTACGTTATGTTCTTTATATTGCTTTACCTTTACTATAAAATTTCTACTGTAAAATCTGTGCATAGCTGTAATACAAATGACCAACCGACCAGTGGTGAAACTGTATCGGGTTCGTCCCTGGCTAGGTTATACTCAACCTCTTGGGCTACCCCCCGTTGATAGGATCATCCCTGGCTAGGTGCTATCTCCACCCATCGGGCTACTACCTATCAAAAACTGTATACTTCATCTTTCAATTACCTTTGAGATGATTCTTTTGGTGGCCATAATATTGGAGCTGTAGGACTGTATATGTACTATGTGACATGTGGATACTCACATAAAACAATATGACAATGAAAGGAGTACATTACACAAATGATGAAATGCGTATGAAATGGAACAACTCGTGAACTTTATTTTGTAACAGGGACTCATGTAACTTGGTACCCAAGCATGTATGAAGATTTGTTGGTAACTATGTATGGAATCATATGAACATGTAAAAGAGTGGAGACATGGTTAATAGTTGTGTCGGAGTTGGAGAGTGCCGTTACGTACCAAGAAGAGATCTATGTTTCATGCGAAGTGATACGAAATCAAGTAACTTTACATACCTCATTGTATGACCTTGTTACTACCTTGAGATAACCTTCCCTTCCTCCAAATACTTATCTGTAATGTAGTAGGTGATAAAACTAGCACTAATAGCCAATAAATACACCTTGGCATCCCAATCACATAAGAAAACAATACATGGCAGCAAGCGGGTGTTTATAAACCCGAGCGTATTCCTTTAACTTTTCCATCCCTAATTGTATTTTATAATACACATTAGCATGTACACATCATCTACAGCCTATTTCAATGCCATAATAGTCTTACAACAGCCCACAAATCACAACACATCACAATTCCACACAATCTAAAAATGGACAGCATAACGTTACCTTCCTTTGCTACCTTTCAATGTCATCGACTCCAAACCTATTCTAACTTTAACCAACTGTTCTAGCAACAATTACATATATAAACAAACCCAAAACAGTCTTACAGCAGCACTTAAGAAGTCATAAATGATGTAAGATAATAGCCTTATATACAACAGCCCACAAATTTCAATCAACATGATGCTTAAGATAACACAATAAAACGTGCTTGTTAAATGAAACCAAAATCAGGTCAGCAACCTTAGGCTGATTTTTATAACTCAATACATGTTAATACCACCAATTTCTCTTCATAATAAAACTCACAAACCATAGAGAAATCACCAAAACAAAAGGAAAATGTGTCGCAACTCTCAAAACAGAATCTTCACAGAATTTCCAGCACAAACATAATAGCATATACTTCTTGTTTTTCATACGAAAACCATACTAATCACATGTGTAAACTTTCTTACCACTATCTTCAAGGTATAGGTCTTGTATAAGAACCCTAGAAGTTTCCACTTTGCTGCTTTTCATGTCAATACACGTTGAGAGAAAAGTTGGAGACAAAGCTGATTTGTTTTTTGTGTTCAAGATGACAATGACCTGTGGGAGCTACCTTAGGCCCTTTTTAAATGGATCTTTGGCCGAATTACTAAGGCTACTTAAGCCTTACATCACCAAGATGGTGATGTAGCTCCTTTCCCCTTTCACTTGGGCCTTTTGGAGCTCCAAATGGATGGGCTTTTGCTTTCCATTTTTCAGATTTCTTCTTCTTAACTAGTTGGGCCTAACTTGCTAAGAATATTGTAATAGTCTTGGGATCCCTTTATATTATTCTTGCGCTGATCATATAGTCCATTTATGATGCTAAAATATGTGCTAAAGTGGCACCCTTAACACAGACTTTATTCATAGTCGGACTTGGACAAATTCGACGTCAGGCGTCGTCTCCATTTAGGTAGCAAATTTAAGCTAAGCAAGTATGTGACTCACCTACTCGCTTACTAAGTCCTACAAGAACCTCAATCCTCTCACTTCATTTTCAGTATGTAATATCCTTAATTCGACATAGAACATGTATACTCTCAACCCTCTTAAGCGTTAGACGTACATATAGTCCATTAATACGAGATTCAAGAACTTTTAAAATTTAGCGGTAATTTGACCAATCCATGTCATGTTTCATTTTTTTTGCACCAGTATTGTACGGTGTGGAGTGTTACATCTTTCCCCCTTAGGAACATTCATCCTCGAATGTTAGTACACTGGATAGCTTAAGCAAGTTTAAACCTTCAGTTACATAAACATTTGACAACACATTATCACACATACCTATTAATGTCCAAGTTTTGCATGTTGGACTTCCTCTTTAGCTTCAAATAAGTGAGGATATTTTGATTTCATCGCATCCTCGGCCTCCTATGTTATTTCTTCTGCTTACTGGTTCCTCTACACTACTTTCACCGAAGCTATTTCTTTATTCGTTAGCTTCTTGACTTGACGATCTAGAATAGCAATAGGTACCTCTTCATAGGTGAGATCTTCTGCAACCTGCACATCCTCAATAGGAGTGATAAGGTATGGGTCACCTATGCATTTTTGAAGCATTGAGACATGAAAAACTGGATGAACTATTGAGAGCTCTTGGGGTAGTTGTAGTTCATATGCAACCTGCCCAAACTTCTTAATAATCTAAGATGGCCCTATGTAGCATGGACTCAGTTTTCCATTCTTACCAAATCTCATAACCCCTTTCATTGGAGACACCTTTAAAAATACCCAATCACCTACTGAAAATTCCAGTCCTCTTCTCCTAACTTCCACATACAATTTGTGACGACTTTGGGCAATTTCTAGTCGCTGCTGTATCACCTTAACTTTGCCCATGGCTTGTTGTACTAGATCCGGCCCAAGTAGGGTATTTTCACCCACTTTAAACCATCCAATTAGCGATCTACATTTCCTTCTATACAAAGCTTCATAAGGTGCCATCTTTATACTCGCATGATAACTATTGTTATAGGAAAACTCAATAAGTGGTAAATGGTCCACCCAACTACCTTTAAAGTCAAATACACAAGCTCACAACATATCTTCAAGTATCTGAATGGTGCGTTCTGCTTGACCATCTTTTTAGGGATGGAATGCTGCACTCTAATTCACTTGTGTCCCTAAACTCCGTTGGAAGGACTTCAAAACTTTGCAGTGAATTGAGCTCCTCGATCGGATATAATAGAAATTGGGACTCCATGTAGCCTAACTATCTCTTTTAGGTATACGTTGGCATACTCTTCAGTTGTATAATCACTCCTGATTAGCAAGAAGTGTGCTGACTTTGTGAGTCTGTCAACTATTACCCATATGGAGTCAAACGTCTGAGATGAGCAAGGAAAACCTGTAACAAAATCCATACTGATTATATCTCACTTCCATGTTGGAAGTCTATACATTGCATGTAATCACCTATCTTTTGGTGTTCTACTTTCACTTGTTGGCAATTTGGACATTGAGCCACAAATTCTGCAAGGTCCTTTTTCATACATCCCCACTAAAACATTCTCTTCAGGTCATGGTACATCTTAGTTGATCCTGGATGGACGGAATATCGGGAATGATGGGCTTCTTCCAGTATTCCCTTTCTTAATCCATTAATATCAGACACACATAATCTATTTTGGCAGTAAAGTACTCCATTTTGTTCAAGGTCAAAGCCTTTTATTGTACCCTAACTCACCTTTTCCTTAAGCTGTCGTAGAATAGGATCCTCAAACTGTCTTTCTTTCAACTCTATTACCAATGAACACTCCGCAACATTCTGCACAATAACCCCTTCCTTTGGGGTTTCAAGAAGGCGAACTCCCAGATTAGCTAACTGACGTAGATCCTTGGTCATTCCTTGACTTATCACAGTTGGATCA
>JAABOM020036910.1:0-16868 GCA_011800125.2 Solanum clarkiae
TTAATTTTCTTTGGGGAGGGAGAAGGGGTGGGATGGGGTGGGGGCTGGTGGAGGGATCGTAGTATGGGGTGGGGTAAAAAAAAATTGTAATTTAAGGTTAAATGAGAGTTTTGAAAAAAAATCCTATTTTTTGGAGGTAATTTAATTTAAAAAATGAAGAAAATAAGTCTTTTCCAAAAATACTATTCAACATATTTAAGACAACCAAATATAAATGAATTTTGAGTGAGTAAAGTTGAAAGTTTAACCTATTTGACTTATTCATAGCTTACCCATTAATACTTATATTTCTATAGGTTCAGTATGGGTTTGAACCCATGTAAAAAGTCACTCACCCAACCCATTAAAATATGGGTGTGTTGGGCCGGTGTCATGCCTCGGGAGGGCACCCAAGACGTGGCCGGCACCCAGCTATTGCTAGTCCCAAAGCGAACCACTTAGTCTCATCACATTCATTCAATCATAAATTCTACTAATCATCGAAAGGTAAAAGAAGAGTAAATGGGCACATCTCATCATCTAGTCTCAAACAATAATATAAATGAAAGGCTAGCAGAAAGAACCAGCTCACAATCCCAACATTCGACTCTTGTCTATAAAGTCTCTATCACCATCAGGTGGTGCCAATGACAGACACATGGCTGCCTCAATCAAAATAAAGCTAAGAAAATCTGACTCTAAAGCAAGATGAAAGTAAAATAATGAATCCTCCGGAGCAGGGGAGACTCACCAATCCACTGAACGTCCATGATCCTCAACGATGCATCTACTGGTGATCTTTATCCCATATAGCTACATCATAAAATGATGCAGCCAGAATAGCGTCAGTACGTGGAATGTACGATATGTAAAATAGCTGAATAAAATCGAAACAGATAGAATAATATAGAAATAACAATCAACTCAATATAGAAACCAATTAATATGCCAAATATTTATCTAAAGTAAGAATAAAGAGTAGACAAGTGACCCATCAACTAATCAACTCATCAATCAAATCAGACTCATCTCCACTCATCTCATCTGAATCTTATCTCATCTTGACTCAGATTTCTCAGTTTAAAGAACTTTCTGGGAGTTTCTCTTATCTGACAACAATCACTTATGAGTCAATAATTGTACAATAATCATGCTGATATTACCACAACCATTTTGTACTCGCCAGGTAGGGAACGAATTGAAACCATATGGACAAGTCCAAATGGAGACAGTAATCCATAGTTCCTCTATTGATTTCAGGTACTTCTAATCAAAGAGAACCTCAATATAATGTGATGTGACGATCCGAATTCTCACCTACGCTTAGCTACGTAGTTTGATGAGTGCGAGTTGGATTAACTTTTACTCTTTTAGTGCTCAATACTCCTCCCATGACTCAATGCTCATAAAACAATCCACCCCATCAATCTATCTTTATCAAATCATCTCAATTAGTCTCATGGAGGCACAATCTTTCAATCGGTTTCAAAGAGACTCTAATCATCTCATCAATAAATAGCTCAAGGCTTAGAACAATCATTAGGGAAAAATCAAAAAGACAATTCATTAGAGTTCATTTGGGGAAGACTCGTGGACCATCAAATTTTATTAATCTATCACTATTCCCACATTTATAATCACAATCTCTATCAACATTCCCAATCAAGGTTCTAGACTCAATCTCTATCTTTGTTCATGCAATCTTTATGAAAATAATAAGTAAGGTTTATACAATAATTCATGTAAAAACATTCCATTCAAGAAAACAAGCTTATGATGATCATCAGCATATGAAAATAGAAGTAAAAATTATAAAATTTTTAAGAAAAATAATCAAGAATCATGTATGTAGACCCAAGAACTTTCAACTCTCATCTAAGATCATCTATGGGGTACATGAGAGAACAATATCATGCTTGTGTTTTAGCCTTAATTACATACCTGGGATAAAGTTTTTCTAATCCACCATCAAGAATTCTCCTTGAATTCTTCAATCTAGCATTCCTTTTCTTCTCTCTCAAGCCCTGGTCTTACAAGTGTTTAGAAAAGGACTTAGAATGGGTTTTTAGACCATTTTTACTCATCAAAATGACCTAATTTGATTGAGCTTTGAGTTTAGGAGGGATTGGAAATTGATTGAAATTTCCTTCAAATTAAAAGAAAAAGTTTCACCCTGAAATTGCCTAGCCCGGGCACGGACCTTCATTATTTTTCCCCAACTTTTCCCATCAAAAGTTCAATAAAAGAATAAGTGTTGGTCTGCATCCCTGGTGTGTCACGCCTTGGGCGCGCACTGACACTATTTTTTAATTAATTATGAAAAGTTATTTTTCGATCCGATGGCTCTAAAATCCGAACAAAACCATTTTCCATTCAATTTTTCATGCTAATTGCATATCCGGTCTCGGATTCGCAAAGGAAGCATGAGAAGATACATTACGCACACTTCTCTATTCTAGGGGTATTTTGGTAATTTTATTGGGTATTACATCATCTCCCCCTTGGGATCATTCCTCCTCGAATGATGAGTAAAAGTGGATATCGAGACACGAATAGACTCAAAATTCATCTCAACATGCACATCTATCAGTCAATCTTTCGACTTCTCATCACTATCAACAATCTCTATTCAAGCTCAAAAATACATAATCATCAAGAAAAGACAATCAATTTAGTTAAGGGTAAGGAAATTTACCTTCAGCATCTAATGTTTGGCATGAATAGGTGCGGATATTTCGCTTTCATCTCTTTCTCAGTTTCTCATGTGGCTTCCTCAATGAATTGATTTCTCCACAAGACCTTGACTGGGGCTACCTCCTTAGTTCTCAACTTGCGGATTTGAGGATCAAGGATTTGGACCGGAATTTCTTCATAGGTCAAACTATCTTTCACTCCAATGCTCTCCACATAGATTACCAAGTTAGGATCTCCCAAACTTTTCTTCAACATCGACACGTGAAATACTGGATGGATTCTGTCTAACTTGGAAGGCAACTGTAATTCATAAGCGACCTTCCCAATCCTCTTCACAATCTGATAGGGTCCTATATAGCATGGACTCAATTTACCCTTCTTCTCAAATCTCATAACATCTTTCATAAGTGAGACTTTCAAATATATCCAAACATTTACCTCAAACTCTAAATCCCTCCTCCTCACATTGGTGTATGATTTTTGGCGACTCTGGGCAGTCTTCAATATCTCTTTAATGACCTTGACATTCTCCATTGACTGATGGACAAGATCATGCCTGATCAACTACGCTGCTCCAACCTCGAACCACCTAATTGGTGATCTACATCTCCTCCCATACAAAGCTTCATAAGGAACCATCTGAATGTTTACATAATAACTATTGTTATTTGCAAATTCAATCAGTGGTAGGTGATTATCCTAATTCCCCTTGAAATCGAGAACACAGGCTCTAAATATATCCTTTAACATCTGAATGGTACGTTCTGCTTGACCATCTATCTGTAGATGGAAAGTCGTACTCAAATTAACTTTTGTACCTAATCCTTTCTGGAATGATCTCCGAAATTGGGATTTTAATTGAGCTCTTCTGTCCGAGATGATGGATAAGGGAACCTCATGCAACCTCACAATCTCTTGGATATACAACCTGGTGTACTCCTCCGCCGTGTTAGTTGTCTTAACTACTAAAAAGTAAGCTGATTTGGTCATTTTATCCATAATCACCCATATCGAATCGTGTTGCTTCCACGACCTCGGTAGACCTATAATGAAGTCCATATTGATTTCTCCCACTTTCATTCCAGAATCTCAAAGTTCTGAGCTAATCCACATGACCTTTGGTGCTCAACTTTCACTTGCTAATAGTTCGGGCATTTTGAGATAAATTCAGTAATATCCCACTTCATTCCACTCCACCAATAGACTTCTCTCAAGTCATGGTACATCTTGGTAGAGCCTAGATGAATGGAATATCTAGTGCTTTAAGTTTTAGCCATGATTCTATCACGAATACCATCAATATATGGGACGCACAATCTACTATGCTATCTCAACACCCTATCTCCCCCTTTTGAGAAGACCATCACTTTCTATTTGTGGACAACCTCCTTCAATTTGAGTATGATGGGATCTTGATCTTGCTTTTCTTTCACCTCTGCCACCAAAGATGAAGCAGACCAGTTCTAAATAGTAACTTCTCTCTCATTATTCTCCTCAAGTTGAACTCCTAATCGAGCTAATCGATGTACTTTTTTAGCTAGCTCTTTCTTTCCTTCCTCCACATGGGTTGTGATACCCATTGACAACCTGCTAAGAGTGTCAGCAACAATGTTAGCTTTACCTGGATGGTAGAGCATGTTCATGTCATAATCCTTGAGCAACTCCAACCATCTTCTTTGTCACAGGTTGAGCTCTTTCTGACTAAAGACATATTGCAAGCTTTTATGGTTGATGAACACATCCACATGCACTCCATACAAGTAGTGGCGCCAGATTTTAAGTGCAAACACCACTACTGCAAACTCAGGATCATGTGTTGGATAGTTCCTCTCATGAACCTTAAGTTGTCTAGAAGCATAGGCTATCGCTTTCCCTCTCTACATCAATGCACATCCCAATCCAACTCTCGAAGCATCACAATAGATTACAAAATCTTCCTTCCCATTGGGCAAGTTTAGGACAGGTGCAGTAGTTAGTCTAATCTTTAATTCTTGGAAACTTTTCTCACATTCACTAGACCACTGAAACTTGACCTTTTTCTGGGTCAATTTTTTCAATGGTGCGGATAAGGAAGAAAATCCCTCAACAAATCGGTAGTAGTAGCCTACCAACCCCATGAAACTTCTTATGTCAGTTAGAGAGGTTAGTCTAGACCAGTTATAACCGCTTTAATATTTTGAGCATCTATTCGAATACCATCATCGGAGACAATATGGACTAGGAAAGCTACAGACTTAAGCCGAAATTCACATTTTGAGATTTTCCCATACAAGTCATGATCCTTAAGTGTTTGGAGGACAATTCTGATGTGCTTTTCATACTCTTCTTCATCTCTCGAATACACCAAAATCTTGTCGATAAATACAATCTCAAACATGTCAAGATACCGCCTAAACACTCTATTCAGCAAATCCATGAAGGCTGCAAGTGCATTCGCTAACCCAAAGGACATGACCAAGAACTCAAAATGGCCATATCTAGTCCTAAAGGCTATCTTTGGAATATCACATTCCCTCTCTTTCAACTGATGGTAGCCAGATCTGAGGTCTATCTTTGAGAAACAAGAGGCACACTGAAGTTCGTCGAACAAATAATCTATCTTTGGGAGAGGATACTCATTTTTTATGGTGACCTTATTCAGTTGCCTATAGTAAATACACATTCAAAGAGACCCATCTTTCTTTCGCATGAATAGCATAGAGGCACCCCAAGGAGAAACACTTGGCTCTATGAAGCCCTTCTCTAACAAATCTTTCAATTATTCTTTTAACTCTTTTAACATAGTAGGGATCATCCTATAAGGTGGAATCGAGATAGGCTGAGTATTAAGAAGAACACCAATTCCAAAGTCAATCTCCCTATCAGGAGGGACTCCAGGTAGATACTCAGGAAACACTTTTGGAGACACATTTATAATCGGGACTGACTTAAGAATAGGAGACTCCACATCATCAGATTTAAATCTCACAAGGTGGTAATTTAACCATTAGCATTCATCTTTTTGGCCCTAAGATATGAGAGAAACTTTCCTTAGTTTCTTCGAAATCATCCTTCCACTCTAGAACTGGTTCGTTTAGAAATAAAAACTTAACGATTCGGGCTCTACAATCAACAGAGGCATAATAGGCGTGGAGCCAATCAATGCCAAGGATCAAATCAAAATTAGTTATATCTAACTCAACCAAATCAATAATAGTATCCCTATGATAAATGGACACTACACAAGCTCTATAGACTCTCTCAGCTTGAATGGACTCACCCACTGAAGTAGAAACATCAAAAGGTTCAAGAAGACTCTCGGAGGTTCTATCAAATCTACTGGCCACATATGGAGCTATAAAAAATATTGTGGCACTAGGATCCATCAACACGTAACAATCAATAAAAAAGACTTGAATCATATCGTCACAACATCTTAGGAGTTCTCTTGATCATGTCGACTACCCATGGCATACAAACCAGTGGTGGATCCAGGATTTACATACTGTGGATGCTCATCTGGCAGGTGCTAAAGACTGTGGGTGCTCATCTGGCAGGTATATTTTAAGGTAAAAGAGTTGGTGCTGCCAGTGAGATTTGATCCCCCATCTGGCAGCTTGCTTTGAGCTTTACGAGGGAAACAAGAACCTAAGCATCCATAGGATTTCTTGTTCACTGGGTACTTATCTTTATATTTATATAATTTTTGCATATTTTCTATATAGATACACAAAAATATTTTTGGGGTCAATGGGTGCTCGAGAACCCATGATGCACCACGTAGATCCGCCCCTGATACAAATGGTTTCTAGCTCCGCTTGCACCCGTCGTAGTACCTCTCTGATTTCCCTTAGCTAGCGGGGCTGGTGCAGAAAATTAAGCCCGGTCATCCACTTTGGACAATCTTTGTGAGAGTGACCTGCTTGACCACACTTGTAGCATACATCACTCCCTTCACGGCATCTCCCCAAGTGCAGTTTACCATACTTTCCACATGCTGGCTTATCCAATGAACCTTAAGCCACACTTTCTTAGGACTGAGATCCATGGGCTCAGAAATTCTGGGACCTTTGGTCATTTTTGACTCTAGGTGCAGGTGCACTAGCAGATGATAATGTTGCAAATCGATTCCCATTCCCCTTCTTTCCAACCTCATGGCTGGAAGTTTTTGCATTCTTATTTTTGAATTCCTCCTTATCATGCTACCTCTCCTCATCAGTCTGTTGCATAAAATTCATCAATCTACCTATATCCATGTCCCTTACGAGCATAGCTCCCTTCCCATCTCTCTTTGGCCCTCTATTCAACCCATCAACGTATATCCCAATCCTCACCCTCGCATCAGCAACCATATCCAAATCATAGTGGGATAATTGTGTGAACTTTAGCCTATACTCCTGCACAGTCATAGAACCCTATTTCAAGTTAAAGAACTCTCTTACCTTCGCCTCCTTTCTTTCCCTTGGGAAGAAATGCCCGAAGAAAGCTTCCTCGAACATAGCCTAAGTCATCACGGGGGCATTCTCTCCTCTACCCTTCTTCTATTGGTCATACCATAGTCTAGACACACCCTTTAGTTGATAAGCAGCCAGTTCCACTCGGTCAGCATCAGCCATATGCATCACTTGGAACATTTTTTGGAGCTCCTCCACATAGTTCTCAAGATCTCAGTGGATGCAGACCCTGTGAACTCAGGAAGATTCATCCTCAAGAATTCTTGGACTATAAAAGTGTCATGGGCATCCTGTCGGGCATCTCGTTGTCTCGCTGCAGGTGTTATGACAGCCTGGGATAGAGTTTGAATAGCCTAGCAAAGCTGAGCATTTGAGACCTCACTTTGCGGGGGGCTGCGCAACAGGGACAGCTTATTCCATGGGCTCCTTATGTCATTGAGGCTTAGGTGGGTTGACATTCTGTTTGCCGGGATATCCTCTACCTCTGACTGCTCTTATGGGAGGCATGCTCATAACTTTGCAGTGAGCAAGCATGAATTAGAACAGAACTTTCATAGAGAATAACTCTATAGCACAATTTAGAACATGAAAGAAGTGAAACAATTTCTAATGTCATATAGCCTCCTGCTTATCAAGTGTGTCCATAACACACCCATAAACAAGACTCTACTAGACACAGCTTCATAGACTCCCTAAGACACTGGAACTCGTGCTTTGATACCAAGTTTGTCATGCCCCGGGAGGGTACCCAAGATATGGTCAGCATCCAGAGACTATTGCTAGTCCTCAAGTGAACCACTTGGCCTTATCATATCCATTCAATTATAAATTCTACTAATCAGCGGAAGCTAAAACAAGATTAAATGGGCACATTTCATCCTCTAGTCTCAAATAATAATATAAATAAAAGGCTAGTAGAAAGAACTAGCTCACAATCTTAACAATCAACATCCGACTCTTGTCTACGAAGCCTCTATCACTATCAGTTGGTGTTAATGACAGACCCATGGCTACCTCATTCAAAATAAATCAAAGCATATCTAACTCTAAAGCAAGATGAAAGTAAAGTAATGAATCCTCTAGAGCAGGGGAGGCTCATCAATCCGCTGAACATTCAGGATCCTCAACGATGTGTCTGCTAATGATCTCTATCCCATGTATTTACATAATAAAATGATGCAGTGCTAGAGTGGCATTAGTACATGGAATATATGATATGTAAATAACTGAGTGAAATCAAAACAGGTAGAATAATATTGAAATAACAATCAACTCAATATAGAAATCAATCAATATGTCAAATGTCTATCTAAAGCAAGAATAAAGAGTAGACAAGTGACCCATCAATCAATCAACTTATCAGTCAAATCAGACTCATCTCAGAGGGACTCATCACCACTCATCTCAATCTTATCTCTTCTCGACTCAGATTTCTCAGTTTACAGAACTTTCTGGGAGTTTCTCTTTTTCGACAATAATCTCTTATGAACCAGTGATTGTACAATAATCACGCTGATGTTTCCACAGTCATTCCATACTTGCTAGGTAGGGAATGAATCGAAACCACATGGAAAAGTCCAAATGGAGAAATCAATCCACAAGTCCTTTATTGATTTCAGGGACTTCTAATCATAGGGAACCTCAATATAATGTGATGTGATGATCTTAATCCTCACCTACGGTTGGCTATGTAGTTTGACGAGTATGATTTGGATTAACTCTAACTCTTTCGGTGCTCGATACTCCTCCCGTGATATAAAACAATTCATCCCATCAAACTATCTCAATCACATCATCTCAATCAGCCTCATGGAGGCACAATCATTCAATCAATCTCATAGAGACTCTAATCTTCTCATCAATTGATAGATCAAGGCTTTGAACAATCATTAGGGAACAATCAAATAGAAAATTCATCACAGTTCATTTAGGGAAGACTCGTGGACTATCAAATTTTATCAATCTATCATCATTCTCACATTGACAATCACAATTTCTATCAACATTCCCAATCAAGGATCTAGACTCAATCTCTAGGCTCTAGTCATAATACTCATGCATAAGAATAGCCCATTCATATACAAAATGGTGCAAGAACCCAAAATGCTTAAAGAGTCAAAATCAAAGACATATATGTGATTACAATATTGTCATGACCAATCTTTTATCAAAATCATACCACAAAACGAAATGGGCTTACCCATAACCTAATTTTTCAAAATAATCTACGTATATGAATGCATAGGCTGGGAACAATGAGAAAATTGACATGGGTAATTAAATATTCATTTAAAATCAACATTTATAATATGAAGTTGAAGCGAAAACATAATTAATTTCATATTTAAATCCAGAGTGCAATCTCTCATGCTTAAATGATTTCAAAAAGGGGAACATGCATACTTATAACTTCATAAACCCAAAGTAAATCCTTATATAACGGTTTAAATCACATTAAAAATCATCAAATAAACACTATCCAAGCATCAATAGAATTTTATATATCACAATATTCAAATTTCAAATTACAATAACTAAATTTCCATGTAGGTTTTATTGAAAATAAATTTTTTGAAAAGAGCTTAACTTCACACTTGTATAATCGTAGATAATTTCATGAATTCATAACATACTTGGTAGTTTTATAATTATCATGAAGTCACTTGACTCGTAAAACATGCACATATCTTGAGAATTCTTAACCTGGCATTTCATCAAACACTTGGTGGACACATACAAGGACATGTTCAAATCATGCAAAATGCAAGAGTGTAGATCATGAAATAGTGAAATCAATGCATCTTAAAATCATGTAAATCAGCCCAACAATATTATGGTAAAACCCCATCATGAGTAACTTGTAAATCATATCAAAACTTCATAATAGTTCATAGATTTCATAGCTTGAATCAATTACAGTCTCAACAGACAAAGATCACTTCATAGTATAAGATCAAAATACATATTTATCCATAATCAATAATATTTGACAAAACCTTAACGTATTTCATGCTCATATTTCATAATAATAAATTTCCGTAAGAAATACATCTTGAAATCATGCAATTTTCATAAAAAGGAAAAATTAGGCTTCATGGGTGAAAGGAGCCTATGAATGAAACTCACATACATATGAATCCTACTAGCACCAAGGGATAACACAAGAAGTTGCAACTCCCGGACATATCAAATCACCTTACTCAAAATGTCGGTCACAACATGGCCTTACCTAGAGTCAACTAAGTCATAGGAGCAACAATAGAAGAGAATCTACTCATAATCCCTAGCAATAGCCCACTAACCTAAGAGGCTTCTAATATTCGGTGAAGTCATAGGTCTAGGCTACTCTCTAGTCACCTTCGTCTTACTAAAGTCCACCTTAAAACCATCACTCGGCACCACACAGCCTAGGAAGGCAACCTTTTACCACAAAATTTCCAATTTCATCCACTTAGCACCCAACCTTCTTCCTTGCACTCATAGTACTACCCTCAAATGATTTACATGCACTACCTCATTAGGGAATGAACCACATTATCATCACCAAAACCACCATAAACCTATTAGAGTAAAGACTAAAGATATTACTTATGAGACTTATAGGCATAACTGGCGTACTAGTCCAACTGAAAGAGACTACCCCAACTTCAAACATCGAGAAGGGACATTCAAGGCCTTATCTATTGCCAACGACAATTTTATAAATAAACAACTTAGGTTCAACACCTTTATTTCTCACAAGATAACAAATTTAACCCCCTTGGAACTCAATTGCACCTTAAATCAAGAATGGACCTACCTCCTTGCTACCACTTGACAACCTCCCACTCAAATACGGGTTCATTAGGGAGTCGGATTCTAACTCTACGGGTTTCACCATCCATGGGGACATAATATGCATGCAACTATTCCATTCTAAGTACAACATCACAATCCACTAAATCAAATCCAACAAGACACAAAGGTAGACCTAATGCAATACAAACCTGGACTAACACCTATTAACTTTCCAGCAACAATATACCCAACCAAGAGATTAGAAACCAAAGATCCACACAACCATTTGGGCACACAAGAAGCCCCACCATCAACCAAAAGAATAGAGAAGAGTTAGTGAAACTCGGATCCATCAAAATCAAAACCTTCTACTTACCTTCCTTCACCTTCCTCCTTGAAGCATCATGATCAACTAAAGGAGCAAAGAACATTTGTTAGAGAAGAAAGCCTTATCTCACTTCTAAGGCACGACATAAACCATGAAGAAAGGAAACATTTTCTAAAACGTCTTATAGCCTCCTACTCATAGTTGTGGTGCACAACACAACTATAAGTAAGACTCTAATTGATGTAGTGTGTTGGACTCCAAGGATCTAACAATCTAGTGCTGTGATACCACCTTTTTCATGACCCAAGCCTAGAGCCTAGACGTGACCGGCGAATGGGGAACCTGAAGGGACCCTAAACAAGCCTCATAGCATATCATTATACATCCTTGGTCACGGAAGTAATTAAAAGACATAAAAGACATAAACAAAGGTTATGGGGACTAAGGGAGAACTTGTCATAACATAGAGTCAAGAGATAATAGAGTCAACTTATAGCATAAATATATAGCTTTTTCCAACAACACCTCTACTACATAGATAACGGCGGGGACCAAGACATACAACCGGGCTCACTCTCATAGTCATAAGTCATGCTAAAGTAAAGAGAATCTTAATACATAATGTAAGAGAATAGTAATTGTCCCCGGAATGGAGGACTCCCTAAAGGCTAACTTGAACAATCCATCTAGCCACAAGAAGAATCAATAGGAGCTCTGGTCCTTACATGGTGATATCATGTAGGTAAGAGTATGTGTTAGTACGTTTGAATGTACTAAGTATGTGGGATGCAATGCAACAATAAACAAGCTTCACAATCAAAATACATACATTAGAAAATAAGCACAGTATAGGAATATAGCATGTATGATCGATGAATAAGTAACACATGCTAAGATAAATCATGCTTATATAAGATATCATATATGTAGAAGAGACCAAGTGAACTACTCCCCAACTCCAAGGCACATCATTCCTTGAATGGTGATTGAGGTTTGATGCCCCCTCAATAAGGCATCTAAGGCTTGACACCCTCTCGACAAGGTGATTGAGACTTGGTACCCTCTCAATAAGGTGGTTGAGGCTTGGTACCCCCTCAACAAGGCAACCGAGACTTGACACCCCCTTGTCAAGGTGATTCAGACTTGGCACCCTCTCAACAAGGTGATTGAGACTTGACACCCTCTCAACAAGGTGGTTGAGGCTTGGTACCCCCTCAACAAGGCAATCAACTTGCAGCATCATAGTTGTTTTTTATGAATTCAACACAGATACAACATACTTTCATCATCATTAAGTCATCATATACCTACATTTCCTCTCATCATTATACATCATGTGCATACATTGTTTCATCATCATTTTATTATCATATAATCATCATAATACTATTCAACTCATAAGACATGCATTGGACTTTCAATTCCTCAAGAAACTCTAGCCGGATATTTTATCAAACACTTGGCGGGTGTATAATGGGGGTAGAAGATAATGCAATTTAGAGATGAAATCATGTAAGAAAATCCATTGTAATACCAGCAATCAACACCTTGCAACACCCTTAAGACATTCACATCAAAACCCTTCATCAAATCCCACATTAGATCCAAGATTTGAAGCTCAAAACATGCTAAAACAACCATAATTTCATGAACTAAAATTACTGTGCAGTAAATTTCTCAATATACAAGACTCATATGTAAAATCAACTTTAAATTGTGCAATATTAATTAAAGGAGGGTTTAGGCACCATGTATGGAGGGACCCAATGGTTCAATACCACATACCTTGACTTTGGAGAGCTTCTTAAAGAAGACCTTAATGGAGACTTGAAGCTTGAGTGAGGTCCTTGAAGAATTCCTTGAGATTGGTCTTGATTTTGGGACTTGAATTTGGGGTTAGAAATGACTCTAAATGTTTGAGTGAGCTTTGGGGATTGTTTAGGATGATATGAGGGTGAAATAAGGCTAAATATATGTATTTCCAAGTGTAGGAATATTTAGGCCCAAGACTTGCATGTCTTGGATCAAAAAAATAAAAAAAGACACCAAAAACTTAGGGGCGCGTCGCGGAGGCGACGCAAAAACCCCACTGGAACTAAAATTTCTGCACAAACGAGTTTTAAGAAAATGGGCATAAATCTTTCATCCGAACTCGGAATGAGATGAAATGAAATGCATTATAAATCTAATTCAAAGGGATTTCAGATGATAGATTGTGGGCCACCTAGTTATTTATGTGCTAAGAGTTATGTCCCTCCAAAGTTGACCCTCCTAAATAGCATTACTTGTGCTTTTCGAATTTTGATATGGTTGCTCTAAAATTCGGGTTAGACCCATTTCCCACTTAATTTGACCCCCCCAAACAAGAATATAAAGTCAAATTTTTGAAATAACAAATGAACTTTTAGATATATGAAAAATAAAATTTTGAGCACTTTTTGGGGTCGTTTCACGCTAGTGAGGGATTAAGTTCTTTCTCAAGCCACATCTATAACCTCAACTGGTAAGATTAATTTGCCTCAGAGTTTATTATTTTTAATCTTTTTATTTTTATTATTGATTCTTGATTTCATTATCGAAATTATGTAAATTCACACCATTATTGATTTTGATTCATTATTCATGCTTAGTATCAAAAGTCATGTTCTGATGTTACAAGACGGGACCTTGAGTTTGATGAGAATGATTGGATTTATTTGAAGGTTTCACCTATGAAGGGTGTAATGCATTTTGGCAAAAAAGGTAAATTGAGACCTCACTATTTGGAGCTTTTATAAGATCCTAAAGAGAGTTGGGAAGGTATCCTATGAATTAGACTTGCCATTAGAGTTAGTTATGGCTCATTTGATATTCCAGGTGTCGATGTTGAGGAAATTTATGGGTGATCCAAATTCCATTTTTTTCATTGAAGGATATGAGAATTGCAAAAAATTTGACTTACGAAGAAGTACTGGTTGAGATATTAGATCAACAAGTGAAGAAATTAAGAAACAAGAAAGTTGCACCTGTAAAAGTATTATGGAGAAATCAACAAGTTGAGAGTGCTACTTGAGAATAGAAGCGGACATGATGAAATAATATTCTTACCTCTTTCCATATTCAAGCCTAAGCTACCTGAATGTGAATTATTCCTCCAGGATTTGTTCATTTCAGTTTTTTCATATTATAATATATGCATGCATATTCATAAAACTGCTTTTACATGATATTGGTATATGAGTTTGAGGATTTTATGAGATTGATGCGTAGATTGTATTTTTGCATTCATGATGAGTTATTGGTTAATTTTCCACTCTACTTAAGCTTGATTTTGACTCATTCGAAGACGAATGTTCTCAAGGAGGAGATATTATAATACCTCGCACGTTGGAAAGTTGAAAATTTGAAGAGTTGCAGGAATTTGAGACTGAAAGGACAGCACGAGCCCATCTATGGCTCGTGGTTTGATCCACATGTTGAAGACAGGACTCATGGATGGACCCAGGATTTAGTAAAAATTTTAAACACTAGAGGTCTATGTAAGAGGGGTGATATACGGATCGTAATCCTCTTTACGGACCGTAAATAAGGGTTATAGTTTGAGATAGAGAAGGGAAAAGTTAACTAAATATGGATGGAAACCACAAGTGATCTTTACTATTCTAAACAAAATGACAATCGTAAAAAAGGTTTCGTAAAGTGAGGTTTGGAGACTATTTCAAAGGCCAAAATGTAACCAGGACGAAACTCCTGATTTATGAGTCGTACTCCAATCTTTGACTTGTAGATTGGGTTCGTGGATGGTGTCCGGCATTTTTAACGAGAATTTTTTAATCATTTCTTATCATTGAACTCTTAAACTATGTTGTTTTTTATCCTATAACTGCCTTAACCAACCTAAATCGAATAAAATCATTCCCAAGCCCATTCATTTCCAAAATTTTCAAAAATCTTCTAAGGCTTTCTCTCTCAAAGTCCTCCATTGAAGCAATCTAGAGCTCCAATTTTCCCAATGATTCAAGGTCAAACTCTTCTAAGTTCCTATGGTTTCTTTATCCAAGTATGCAGGCCTTCATCCATGGATCAATTCCATGTAGGAGCCCAATCCAAACTCAATTTTCTTCCAAGTTCAAGTATGAATTTTATAGTTTTTCATGGATTTACTTTATTTTCGTGATCTATGAATTTTTTTAATTATTTTACTTAATTACTTATGAATTATGATGATTTACATGAATTGTATTATTTTAAGTTGAGTTTCAAGGAAAATCTCATACATTTTAATTAGGGCTCATGAATTTATATGGGTTCTTTTGCGTATGATTCAAATTGATTTCAATTGCATAATTTTATTCAATTCCATGATTTTGTCCTATGTCCTATTTCAAGCTATGATTTATGAACGATAAGAAAAATGTTTAAGTATGATTACGATCATGATTATGAGGGTGACCTAAGACCCTAATGTTATTATGAAAAGAAAGGTGGTTAATTTGTCATAATGAAAATAAATTCTAGCTACTAGTTTAATTAATGGCTAATCCTAATCTAACTAGGAACGCTGTCTACACGCGGCTGCATGTTCTTCTTTTTCAAATTATTATTTGTTGAAGAATCTCAAATTGTACTTAAGACATTTAAAACAAGGAATATTCGCAAAATGCTTTCATTAAGATAATTATTAATCAGCAAGATTAATTAGGCTAATTATCTTTGTATATTTACTCTATTGGTAATACTAATGAAAATCACGAGGTTCAGATTCTGATAACTTTGATTAGGCATTAAGAATTAAGATGCTATCCATGTGAGGTTAGCACGTGGAAATTATTAAGGTTGTGTTTGTGATAATAAATGGGGTTTGGGCGGCCCAAAATCAGATTCCCGCCAATTAATGCACAGATGGCAAGTAATGACTGAGACAACATAACAGAACTAATAATCAAATTTCAGATTACTAAACAAATACAGTTTTGAATGTGTTATCGTATTAATTAATAATAAATATATAAAAATAAATTATTATATTCATATTATATTATTATGTTAAAATTTTATAGACATTTGTTATGAGTAATTTCATCTAAAAGATATGAGAACTCAGAAAAATATGATTTGTATTAGAATATCTAACCTCTACCGCAAGTTTTTAATTTTATTTGTAATTGAAATTTTATAAATATGTCATATTTCATTTCAAATAAGAAAACTATAATTTGTATTAGGACTAGTGGCGAAAGTCCGTGCTAGTACGAGCCCAATATAAATTATCTTTTAATTTCAATTTATGTGACATTGCTGGATTTTTCCTATATATTTTTGAAGATATTGTAAAATTATAATTGAAGCAGCTAAAGAAATATTATGAAATCGTTGAAGCAGATATGTCAATACGCAGTTGCCTCGAAAAAATTAAATTAAAAAGCTCAAAAATTATTTTTTATTGGTCCATCTAAAATTGCTCAAGCAAACAACCAATAAAATATAAACTAATAGCATAGATGAGTCTTTTCTCAAACGGTAATGACATAAATGAGCCAAATTTTTAATGAATGACATAAATGAGCATTTTCTCAAAGTTTGATGATGAGCCTTTTCCCTTCTTTTAATCCCATTCCCTACCCCTTCCCGCCCCCGCCCCCTCCCCACCAAAAAAAATATATTAAAAATTATTTTGA